>VHZZ01000732.1:141347-156510 GCA_009801015.1 Silene noctiflora
TCTTGGAGAAAGTAGAAGCACCTTTGAGTTGATCAAACAAGTCTTCAATTCTTGGTAGAGGGTACTTATTCTTGATGGTAACTCGGTTGAGTTCATGGTAATCAATGCAAAGTCTCATGGATCCGTCTTTCTTCTTCACAAAGAGCACGGGAGAACCCCACGGAGATGCACTAGGTCGAATAAATCCCTTCTCAATCAAGTCATCAAGTTGCAAGTTCAACTCCTTCAACTCGGTTGGCGCCATACGATAGGGGATTTAGCAATTGGTACGGTTCCGGGTACAAGGTCGATAGAGAATTCCACATCATGCTCGGGAGGAATTCCGGGTAACTCGTCGGGAAAAAAATCAGGAAACTCACGAACCACGGGAACTTCTTCGAGATTAGGCAAAGGAGTAGAAGTAGAGGTCACCCCACACAAGTAGGCTTGGCAACCTTTCCTTACCATACTCACCAACTTCAAAGCGGAAATCAATTTCACACCCATTTGGGATCGAGTTCCCTTGTAGATAACACGGACACCTAAAGGACTCTTGAGACAAATATTTTGGTCTCTACATTCAAACCTAGCATGGTACATAGAAAACCAATCCATACCAAGGATTACAACGAATTCCTCAAGGGAAAAACGGAGAAGATTAGCGGGAAAGATAGTCCCCGCAATAGAAATTAGAACATTGGAGTAGGAGAGGGAACAAGAGACAATCTCTTCGTATGGCAAAGATATAAAAGTATCCTCACTAGGATTAGGTTCAATGGATATATTATCCGAAAATTTGGAAGATAAGAATGACAAAGATGCGCCGGTATTAAATAAAATGAGACAAGGATGATCACATATTGAGAACATACCTGTAATGATGTCGGGATGAGCGGCGGCTTTGGCACGACTCGTGACAAAGATAGTTCCCTTCGGCTTAGCATTGGAGGTAGGGGAATTCTTCTTCTCGGGGCATTCATGCATGCGATGACCGGGCTTCCTACAAATATAGCAAACCAATGGCTTACAAAAGCATCCAACTCCGGGATGAAAATCATGCTTGGAATTGAAGCACTTTCTAGCCTTGTCAAAGTTGTTTTTGTTGCTTGGTGGAGGAGCTTGTCCACTAGTCACTTGAGCTCTTGGCACTAACTTCTTCTTATTAGCATAGCTTGAAGTAGAGGAAGGCACAAAGGGTCTCTTGCCAAAAGAATTAGGCCGGTAAGATTGAGTGGAAACATGAGGCTTGGCTTCATCTTCAATAGCCTTCAAAGAAGTCTCGACCCATATAGCATCATCATAGACCTCCACAAAGGAAACGGAGTTCCTTCTCACCATACTTTTCACCTTCGGATTAAGCTTGTTCTTGTAGAAGTATACTCGGTCTTCTTCATCCTTCACAAATTTTGAGGCAAAGTGAGCAAGATCATTGAATTTAGCGGTGTACTCTTGGACGAAAAACTTCCCTTGCTTGAAATCCATAAACTCCTTGAGCCTTTGTTGCTTGAGCTCTTTGGGATAGAAGCAGGTTTTCACCATGGTCTTGAAGCGGCACCATTCAAGGTAGGGTTCTTGATTAGCGGTAGGACCGGTTAGAGTCCGCCACCTATCGGCCTCCTTGACAAGGAAGTGAGAGGCAAGCTTCACTTTGTCTTGGTCTTAGACTTCATAGGGAGAAAATTTCTTCTCCATATCACGGAACCATTCCGAAGGCCACAACGGGTCAACTTCACCACCATAAGTCCTAGCATTGTTTCTTGAGAGTTGGCTTGCGATCCAAGCAAAGCTACCTTTTAGATTTCCTTGATTAACGGGTGGAGCGGGATTAGAATGAACGTTAGCATTCACTCCTTGTTGATTTTGAAGGATTTGGGAGAGGGATTGCATGATAGTATTCTCCACGTTAGTTGGTCGAACCATCTTCTTGCACAAAACCAAACAAGTTAGAACCTATCACATAGCACAAACAAATAGACTACCAACTTAGGTCCTTAGTTCTACCCCACTCTCATTCATTATTTTAAGGTCAAGTAATGTTTACAGGTTGGGGAGCACGTATGTCCGTCGGGAGCATCAATGCTCTGATACCAACTGTGACACTTCGCGATAATACACCCGTTAAATCTAGAAGAGTGCAGCGGAAATATGGATTTTTGAAAACTTTTAAAGTCTAACCGTGAAGTACCACTAACGTAAAAACAAATACGAACACAAATTAAGTTATACAAACCAAAGTGAGAATCGTTTGGGGAAAAGACATCCCACGAATAATAATGCGTAAAAGTTAAGTGAGTCTAGCTATGAAAAATAAAGTCCAAGGTCAATGCTCGCTAGCTCACACGGTCTCRCCCCATCGATCACCAACCTGTACCTGTCATTCATGTAAACATGAACGCCACAGTCAGTGGGGAGTAACTCAAGGTTCTCCCAGCCATAATACACCGAAATGATTATAAATAACAACTGAATAAGCAATGTATTGATCATGACATAAACAACTTGGATAACGAAAGAGAGAGAAATCATGCATAAAGGACGAGATAAGAAAGGTGGCTTATCGAACAAATAAACAACCGGAAGGTTAGAGAGCGGAACCATGAGCTTTATCATGTTCACACATTCAAGACACGAACATATCTTTACAACTCTAGACATAAACTCCACTTAGTAGGACAAACGGTCGTAGTCTAAACCTAGCCAGACTCTCGAAGGAAATCATCCCCCGAACGACATACGACCAACTATCGTATCCAAGACTCGGACACAAACGGCAACCGTGTATCCCACAATATACAAATGGTCTAAGGAGGTGGACATCAAAGAGGAAACCCGCACTAGACAAACGGCCAAAGAGGGGCGTAAGATACAATATGCAAGAATTAAGCAACATGACCAACTCAAGAGAGAATACGTATCAAATAGTGTACATACTCGAAACGTGATGATAATTGCACAAACGGAACAAGTTTAGCTCATACATGGTCATGATATTCTATTCCATGTGATTATAATGTAAACAAATCATACTTGAATCATTCGTAAAACATACAAGTGATTAAGAAAAGAAATAAGGAAGAAGGGCTCCCAGCCGGCCAGAGCACCTTTTCCCGGCCAACCGGCCCGTGCCTCAGCTCAAAACCAAAATTGTGAAATTCATATCAGAAAGTTCCCAACTGGTCCAGGGCACCGGCAGCCCATCACCCGGCTGGGGACACAGGTCAAAATAATTTTTAACACAACTTACAGTGGCCGCCCAGCCGGTCATGGCCATCGGCGGCCGGTCACCCGGCTCGGGACACACCACAACCAAAATTTAACATTTAACTTATAGACCTTCCTAGCCGGCCTGGGGCACCGGCACCCGGTCCATCGACTGGGATAACAACCAACATACAAAAACTCTAAAATGAATCAGAAACTCCCCAGCCGGCCTGTGGACCGGCAGCCGGCCCACCCGCTGGGAAACACCCCACATGAAAACTCAACCATTTGAAACAGAAAGTTCCCAGCCGGTCTAGGGCACCGGCAGCCGGTCTAGGGCACCGGCAGCCGGTCCATCGGCTGGGGACACTTGCACACG
Source organism: Silene noctiflora (assembly GCA_009801015.1). NCBI lineage: Eukaryota > Viridiplantae > Streptophyta > Magnoliopsida > Caryophyllales > Caryophyllaceae > Silene > Silene noctiflora. The sequence goes on from VHZZ01000732.1 coordinate 144,907, forward strand.
AATTTTCAGCCTAAAATCCACACAACATGTTTTTAACATAAAATTCTAGCATTCTCATGAGACAGAAACACGTATGAGGCGAAAAAACAACATATCATGCATTCAAACATACAATATACTCAAATTCCACAACCAATACATCACAATTTCATCAATTTTGATATATTGAATGTCAAACATGATAAAGATGATATATTTATCCAAACTAAGCATGAAACCAAGTAATAGTTCATCATTCCCATAAGATGAATATACTAATGCATAAATAAAACAAGGAATATATCAAAGCATGAAAATTTATTAACTTTAACATGTAAATATCAAATTTAACACAACTAAACATCTAATTCAAGTGTAAAGTCGAGTAACCTATCACCGTTACCTTATAATCTCTTCAATCTTAGATGGAATCGTCAACCACGTAGCTATCCTCCTCCGGGTTGTCTAAGTTCTCACCTAAACATAGAATAAGAAGGATTAATTGAAGAATTCACCCTTACATGGAGTTTAGGGTTTTGAAATTTGAAAAAGAGGGAGGAAAATGTCGTCTTTCTTAGTTACAAATTTGAAGAACGAGAAAAGGAGAAGAATGGCGCGAAAATTGACTTATTTGGTTGAGAATTGAGGGAGTTATGGTGATTTTAGTGTTAAGGAGAATAAGCACAACAATGGTGTGTTTGTTGAGGGGAGGTATGCTGAGAAAATGAATAAGGAAGAGGAAATAGTATGAGGGTTTTGAGAGGAAGTGGTTGAATATGGGTCTTTAAACAAGTCTAGGCCCAAAACAACCCAACTTGAGTCGGAAATTGCTAAAAATACGTCTTAAGGCTACTATACACTCAAGACGGACCATAATATTATATTTATAAATATTATGCTTAAAATATATATTTTACCCAAAATTATGATTTAAAATTAATAAATGTTAATTAAATTATTAAATTACTTTTAAAAACATTTATAAAACTTACGGGTGTTACACCATGGCTAAAGAGAGGACCAAAAACAGAGCATAGTTGCATTGCTTGTTGCTCTCGGGCCAGGAGGTTACGGAGATGTTTACATGGGTTTGGGACGTGGTTCAAGTGAGTTCGATGCATGGGCTTATGGCTTGCATAGTGGGTTAGGTTGGATGAGGATCTTAGGTTTAATAGAAGCCGGGTTTCGGTTAAGAAACATGGGTTTCAGGTGCTGGAAAACAGAGGTACGCCGGGTTGTTTGTGGGCTGTTTTGAGCTTAGTTTTGGGTGAGCTTGGGAGAGGCTTTGGGATGGTTTTATTGGGGTTTGAACACTAGGCTACGAGGGATAGAAATTGGGTTGAAAACTCCTTGAAAATCGAGTCCAAAGTGAGCAAGAAACGAGCTCAAAATCACATACAAGACGGGTTTATAAACCGCTTTAAAATTCAAACTTTTGGATTAAAATAAAAGCGATAAATAGAAAACCGTCAAACAAATCACTTTTTCAAATAAATTAAAATAAAAAAATTTATATAATTTATTTTTCAAATAAATCGTAAACAAAATCTTTAAACTTCAAATAAGTTCGAAAATATAAAATCGATAAAATAAATTTCATTTATTTCAAATTTAAAACAAATTATTTAAATTTCATTTAATTTATAAAACTGTCAAACAATACTCGTCTCGTATCACAAAATGGAATACGTTAATGAGCGGTGTTGGTAAATAAACATGTGTCTTGTCATCAACTGGTGTTGGGCGAGATTTATGTAAATTCCAATACCAACGGATACGGGTGTCTAAAATCCCTCCCACTTTTCAACTCACCAAGAGATCAACAAGAGACAATTGAAAACCTAAAAACTCATTGTAACGCAGTCAATGATACCTCCACCACTATCCTCCCACCGCCGCCGACCACCCTTCCACACCACATAACGATGAAGACGATGGTTGGGCCCACAGATTAACGGCGGCGACTTGAGCCCGTAGACCACTGGCTTGGGATGGGCGTTGAGTATATGTGTGGGATATGGTGAGGGCGCTAGGTCCTAGCGGTCGACGGTGTAGAGAGATGGGGATGGACAAGGGGGAATGGGGTGGGAGGATGGGTGGTCAAGGTGGTGCAGGGTCGGAGGTCAGGGAAGGGTTTAGGTTTTTTCTTTATTATTTTTTTTATTATTTTTTTTAGAGAGAAAGGGTATTAATGGGAAAAACTAACAAAATGCGTAAGCTATAGTAAAAGTTTGCACGGGATTTAGCAATTACGTAATAAAAATATCATTTTTGTTATTTTAAGTAACTTTCTATTACTCCGCACTAACTACCATCAAGCATTTATAACACATTAAAAAAATTGTATCCATACTTGAAATCTATAAAGAGTATCCCGACAACCCGTACAATAATTTTGACAAGAAGATATTTTATGACTAAACTATATTTAGAAAATAAATAGTAAAAATCATAAAATAAAAACATAAACTTCCACATAAATATAATGTACGGAGAATAAAGGGTTGAAAATCACAAAATAAAAAAAAAAAACTTGCAATTCTATATCTAGAAACCATAATTTACGGCAACTAGTTTTTTAATAATATACACAAATTAGAGTAGGGTGAAAAAAATGACTAAAAAACAATGTGTTTGATTCAAACTCTCGTCCACGGGCTATAAAACTATGGGACGCGGTAACTTTATTGATATCTTCTCTTATCGATGGATTAATGGTGAAAACCTACTTTTACATCAGCTTCATCTTCCGACCCTCCTTCTTTTGCTGACATGCTCCAGCCTTTTAGTGATTGAAACCCTGCAGTAGTATTTCGTTATTTTCTTTCCTCGACTGCCAAGGAGATTATTGCTATGGAACCTCCTTCACCTGACATTGATGACTTTCTTTATTGGAAATTCACTGAAGATGGACGCTACACTGTTAAATCAGGTTATCACTTTCATTGGAATAAATGCTTTGCTCACATTTCCTCCTGTTTTGAAGATATATTCCCTTGAAAGATCGCCTGGAAAATGCCTATATCAACCAAGTTTCCACTTTTACTTTGGCGTCTAGTGCACGATGTTTTACCCACTGTAGCTAAGCTTATATCCAAAAGTGTTCCTTTGCATCCTCAATGTCCAATGTGTCACTCTTCAGTAGAGACCATGGAACATCTTTTCCGCTTTTATCCATTAGCACAACATATTTGAAAGTCATCCGCCCCGGGCATCATCTCTATGGAAAACCCTTCTACACCCTTTGTCCCTTGGATTGCTGATTTTTTCCTTTACATCTACCGTCACTCCTCTGAACCAGACTACCGATTACTTTACTTCTGTTGTGTCTTTCATGTTATATGGACTACTCGCAACTCTGTCATCTTCATAATTGTCCTGTTGATCCATCTCGCATGATCCAGACTATTGATGAACTCGTTGTCTTCCACCAACAACTGCTTTCTTTCCGGTTCTCAACCCCCACCAAACCCATTTTCTCTGCACCCTCTTCCTTGATTGCACAACCACCCGCTCCTCCTTTTGTATCTATCCACTTCTATTTTTCTGCCCCAACATCCAAGAAGGCCGGTTACAGTTGTGTTTTCTCAGACTCCCACTCTGGCATGACGACACACCTTATTTACGTGCTTCTACCTCTTTTGAGGCGTTTGTTCGCACTCTTCTTCACGTTATGTGGCAGGCTCGTTCACGTGATTTTATGTCAGTCTCGTTTCAGGTACAATGTCGAAAATTATCTTCAGTTCTGGCAAACACTTTGCCAGTCTCAATTACCTTGCGGAATTCGTTTACCAAAATTCGTAATTTGCTTGTTCTTTTCCCCTACTGGTCTGTAAGTCTAGCTACTGGCTACTAACTTTCATCTCTTTGTATTTTACTATTATCTATTTAATATCACAAGTTTATTGTTGTCAAAAGAAAGAAACTATGGCCAAAACCACCGAGACATTGTTAACAATGTCAGTTATTATGCTCTTTTTTATACTCTTACATATTTTAGAATTAACTCAAATTCTCATTCAGGTGCATCAATTGAACTCATGTAGATACGCCAATGAGCATAACCTATGTACAACTGGGTCTTGCAAAACCTATGTACATTTGTTTCATATATTAAAATTTTTGCAACAAAACAGATGTAGAAATTCATCGTAATAGAGTATAATGTAAAAGTTTCCTCGGGAATAGGCGAACAACCTCATGCAAATATCGTAACCAATGTGTTTAATTATAAGTTGGTAACATAATGAAAAATTTGGTTAATAGTTTTTGTGGAAAAAAAACAATCTAAAGTCGTTAACCTCTATTATAAATAAATAAATAAATAATGATTATATGAAATTCTTTTACAGTTAAGTCGGTAAAATAATATTGATGCATTCCAATAAAATTTATTAGAGATTTCAAGAGCTAAGTCTCAATGACTGTCTAAACTGCAAAATTTGAACGTGACCTAAAATTGAATAGATACTACTCGAAAGTTAACTTCAGATAGGGATGTGCTAGACTGACAACTGACCAACCCGCATGACTCGATCTGAAACAATGAAACCTGAAAATAACCTGACCAAAACTAGCTAGTATTAATTCAAAATGGTTTGAAATAACTATTTTAAAACAACTATTAGTATTATGTATTTTATTAAAATAAAGAATCAATAATGAAACTTATGTTAAAAATAAAATTCATCATAAATACACTTTTCTAGTAAAATTAAATAATATAATCTCTCTTAACCACTTAATTGGTTGACACAATCTTGACTTACCAATTTATATCTAACTAAGCTTATGGGTAATTTTTCGGAAATTTTTTAAAGTTTATTTTTTTTATATTTAAGTGGGTGAGTTCTAAAACTTTATAATATAGCTCAGATTCCTTAAAACAAATCACGAAAACATTATGATATAACTTAGATTCTACAGCAGCAGTTGTACAACAACTGGTTGCATAGTCTATTAACTGATGCACAAATAACATTATACCTCCAGTGGTATAATAGTATCGTACAACCAACCTAGATCTAACTGAGTTCACAAATAACATTATACCTCCAGTGCTGTAATAGTATCGTATAACTAACCTTTATCTAACTGAGTTTATCTATCATTTTTTCTGAGTTGTCTTAATGTTTATTTTTTTAATGTTTAAGTGGATGAGTTCATAAAATTTATGGTATATCTCAGATTCTTTAAAATAAAACTCGAAAATTTTATGGTATAACTCGGATCCTACAGTGTCAGTTGTACTACAATTGGTTGTATAGTTTATTAACGGTGATCAGTCCGTCATTGTGCTACTCAATCAAATACATCTATAAACTCTATAAACTAGCTAGTATAGCATGCAAGCGGAAATCAATCCATGGGATGGTGTGCTCCAAGTTTTAAGTTTACCTATCATAATAATCCAAGTTTCACAGTTTGAGTAGGGTTTGTAGTCCATATTAATGAAATAACAAAGTAAAGAAAGTAATAAACAAGAAATAATTCAATAAACAAGAGAACTAGGAAGAGTGGGTTCATATGGGTGATTAAGGTAACTATTAGGCTAGGTCACAAGTTAAAGGGTAGTCTTACTTAGGCAAGTGGGTTGAGTTTTTCGGTCTAACAACCCCATCATAGAATAACACATGCTAGCGTACACAAATTGATTATACTAAAATTATGTAAGCTCTAACACAATCAAAGACTTTAGATCTTGAGGGTGTGTATAAACAATTGAAGAAACATGCAAATTGATATAAGCATTTTATCAAACATGTAGTGTGCATAAGTAAGAAGTAAGACAAGTATTCAACAATTTAACCAAACAAGGATTATCCCTTCATATTACCCATAATATTCCTCTAATCTTAGTGGGATCACTACTCAGTAATCATCATGATGAATACACTAACAATAACAATTATCATAGAGTTTGAAATAAACATGATGATTAAGACAAGTAGGTAACAATTTAATGAACGATAAACAAGAAATTAAAGAAAGATTAAGAAATATACCAACTAATTAAGGAAAGGATTAGAATAAATAAGAAGGATTCTTCAATAAATTTGAAGACTTGTCACTAATATTCAAATACAAACCCAAAAAATCCTAAGTTAATAAAGCTAAATCTAGAAGTAATTGAAGAACAATTTAGGAAAGATTACGTTTATTGGGGAAGATATTAAATCTAATCTACTTCGTGGGATGGCGAGATCTAAAATAAGGAGGCATAAAAGGGAATAGCCTTAGAATTATTACAAAGTGGGGTATTTATAAGGGTTTCAAGATTAGGGTAAGTGAGGGGAGTTAAGAAAAGGCAGAATGGCGGAATAGGCATTGCCTCGGGCGAGTTGGGAGTGAACTCGGGCGAGTTTAGCGCATATGCAAAAACTTTGCCATGGAACCCGGGCGAGTCGGGGGTGAACCCGCGCCGGTTCTCCATTGCCCCGAGGGGTTTTAGTAGAGCTTGAACCGTAAAATGGGCGTCATTCGCTCATCTGAACTCCGAATCGAGTGGTTCAAAAGTCTAAGCAATTTAATTTTTCGACACCATTCCACCTGTCAAATTTTCAGAGCCAAAACAGAATTTTTTACTTTGACCTTGAGATAGTTCTCCTTGAACTCGAGCGGGTTTTACTTGTGATCCGTCTTCTTTGTCTTAGCTGCCCCTAGTTCCGTGGGGATTGGCAATGGGTTGTGGGGGGATAGCTACATAGTACTCAAAATCTTGCTTTATTGACCTAGAGGTCTTTGGTCTTTGTCTCCGCTTCGTGATTGGTCATTAGAACCGTCCGTTTAGCTCTTAATTGTTCCTTAAATGCGTGATTTTCGCCCATTTTGCTTCGTTTCCTACAAAAGGCATAAAGTATTATAAAATAACAAATAGGAAGCTAAAGACTATAGATATAACCCTAGTTAACACTAATTGCATGCGAAATTAGGCTAGTTAAGGGATTAAAAATGCGTAAATTAGAACCACATCAAACAGATAAGCATAAATAACATTATACCGCCAGTGGTATAATAGTATCGTACAAACAACCCATTTTTTTTTTTATGTTTAAGTGGATAAGTTCAGAAACTTTATGTTATAACTCAGATTCTTTAAAATAAGACTTGGAAACTTTATAGTATAACTCAGATTTTATAGCGCCAGTTGAACTACAATTGGTTGTATCATCTATTAACTGTAATATCTGACACACTCGCATTAACTCGACTAACCCATTTATCAGGTCTAAATGGTTCGTAGTTTTCTCCCATTTTTATTCGTCTGTCTTCTCACTTATTGATATAAAAGTTCTAAAATTTCCAAAGTGACTTAAAAACCCTCATATATATTTTTTTTCTAAAAAAAAGTATAATTCACGTTAATGCAAATTCTTTTTTCAGACGAGGCATTTTTGTCTGAAATAATAAGATGGAGTTTCGAGACTATTTTATGGTCAAATGAGACCATAGTCATTCAGTTAGAGTTTACAAATTATGGTGGTTTTTTTTCCCAAACTTCTCACATTTGGTTGTAAAGTGGTCTAACACCCCGTCTTATTATTTAAGATGAAAATGATCCATCTTAAGAAAGACTTACTCTCACGTAAATAATGAAAAACATATATCATAAAATCAAGTTTCAACCAAATTAAAATTTAAAACTACCCCATAATATAAAATATAAAAGAACTAGTTTTAACCCATGCAAAATTGCAACACGAATTATGAAATATTTTAAAATTCAAATACGATAAAGAGTCACATAACTTTATTATAAAATTACAATAAACCTTAAAAACGCATTTTAGATAGATTAGTATTAGATTTGTTTATGCATGTAAAGTCCGTAATGCAATGTCATAGATGATAATTTAATGCATTTTATATAAATCATAGTCATAGCTGGCAGTTCGGCAGGCTGGGTCATGCTTCATGTCATGCCTAACCGTAAAAAAATGGTAAATGTATCACCCCCATCTACCAAGGAGCCTTAACAAGACCTTCTCCAAACATGAAGGCGTTACCATCTCGGTTACCCGAGGCAAAGTAATGATCAAACGTCGATAAAGAATATTTATTGTTGTTACAAGTTATTACAAGTTATAAACAAAAGAAAGGAAATACAACTCATGCTACTATCCACTACATAACTAAACCGTCGGGACTCGTGGCGACTCGTCCCTCCGACACCCAGCAAGATCCTAGAGGCAACCTGCTAAGACTGACTGCTCACCATAAGGATCACGACAGACACAACACAAAGAAGACAACAGGAAAAACACCAAACAGGGTTAGTAACTACATAAGCATACAACAACAGCCACAACAATACACAAAGCACCACTCCGTATCCACCTCCACACCACGCCACATCACATCACCGACTACACACCAAGGTGTGTAACCCTGCTAGTGGGGGGCCGCAGCCACACCCACCTAAGCCCCACTCATCGCAACGAGGGAAAACCCTGTTCCCTAATGTGCACGTCCCCTCCCGTGGCGGGTTCCACGGAGGGCGAATCAAGGGCGTGAAGCCACTACCGCAAGTGACTCCACTCAGCCGAGGACGCACCTCGCAACACAACCAGAATCACGCAACCACCATACCACATTATACATCCAATCACACAATACATTCATAAACACAACAATAAACGCAAACCAAACATACAGTACTGAGTAGGGAAACCCTACCTCTAGCAACCCGCAGCGATTCCGCACACAGCCTCATAGCAACAAGCAACCAGTGAACACCCTATACCAAACATCACGACATCTATCACTATTACTACACGTATCACTAACTAGTAGAAACGATGATGACAACAACGATAACACATACCTATACCAGCATTCTGGCGACAAGACCGCTTCCCGACACATGCTCCCGTCCCCCAAGGTGATTCATCTCCCCATATCCCCACAAGAGTGAGAACAGGAGGAGGAATGGCGAGGCGGCGGCATCTAGGTTTAGGAAAACGAAAATGAAATGATTCGGGTTTTCTGATATCGCGATATATATTTTATCGCTGGACACAAGCTACTCGATCGAGTAACTAACTTACTCGATCGAGTGCACCCTACTCGATCGAGTAAGAAGGCTACTCGATCGAGTGGCCTCCGCTAGATCGGGCCACAACTCAACAGCACTAACAACGCTGGATTTACAAGGACTCGGGGCAAGCACATAAGGTCAGTCAACGACGATCAAAGGGTCCTAACAGGGCGGGTATTACAGTCTTCCCCCCTTAAAAAGAACTTCGTCCCCGAAGTTCAGCTCAACCTTCCCAAGACTCAAAGGTGAACAAGAACTAAGCCTCTGAAAACAACTCATCCCGACACAAACCCGATACCACTACACCTATATACCACCCTTTGTCACTTCTCACCACTCATCACCATCATCTCCCCTTTAAAATGACCTAACTATATTACTCCCTGACTAACCATCCAACATATAATACTCACGAGAGCACACTAACGAGGACACACCAACACGATTGCTCCTTCCACTTACTACCCAACTTTAAACATGAAATGATTTCACACACCACATACATCGTTCATCCGACACAACCATTTTATTGCTATCCACCCGTTATACATCTACAACGAGTCACTACAAATCACCACATATAGTAATTTGTCCTTCACTTGTTKCTAAAACRAATTGCTAAAACGAATTAATACCCACTYAAATAAAATTTYCATGCATCCATCATTCACGCCATTTGTTATAACATTGATGTTTCTTAGCGCGACATTACTCTTCCCCTCTTAAAAGGAACTTCGTCCCCGAAGTTCACCTTCAAGAAGAACTATAAACATATAAGAAAAGAAAACTTCATACCATCATGACATCACGTAACAATTCTTAACATGTTAAGGCAAGACCGAGACACACCGTCACCCCCATACTATTCATAATTAGTAATCACAAAACGAGTAAATGATACAACCATCTACATACAAGTACAACAACATAGCAATTTCATGAGGATATCACCCCATCTTTACGTTCTTGATAAAACTAGAGACAACGTGACGACCAACATGTTTCATTATGACGACACATTATAACAAACAATTCATTACATGAGTATGATGTACAAAACCACATGTATAGCGACATTATACCAACCGCACCTGCGTCATGCTCACCCAGTGACTAACCGAATCCAACAACCAACGCACAACCATGTATACAAGAAAAGAAAACGAATTAACCTTCGTATAACACAGGTTAGCACATAACAGGCCACACTCGATCGAGTTAGTGAGTCACTCGATCGAGTTGAGGCTACTCGATCGAGTTCACTAGCTACTCGACCGAGTAACTATACTCCAGAGTCTGCCAGAATGCCACCTTCAGCTACTCGATCGAGTAAGGGGCACTCGATCGAGTAACTACAGGTCAGACAGGTCCCTTATACACACTTGTTACATAACGCAAACATGAAAACATACTAACATCGATTCCCATTTCCGGCATAGCTTGCCGGCATGCCAAGTCTCACCGTCAAATAAACAAGATACGGCCTTATGGCCAATTACAATCCAACAAATCCAACAAAAATGCAATAATCCAACAACGAACAACTAAAAGTTACGGAAACTAGTATAACCACAATGAAATCATCATCAATCCATGGTCGGCTCATCCTCCATCTCATCATTGCCTTCTCCATCTCCTGAAGTGCCAGCACCGAACCCGTCCCCGCCCGATGCAGCTCTCATCCCCGGATCCCCTCCAGCTCGCCACGACGCCAAACACCCGTAAGGGTAGCTCTCCGGGGCTCCCCACGTAGCTCAGTCAACCCCGCATGAATGGAAGACTCCACTGTCATCACCGACACCCCTCCACCACACCGTCTGCGCCAATTCGGTCCCGATGCCTGCACATGCGTCATCTCATAGAGGTTCCGGAAGACCAACGTGTTGGATATCCGCTCTGTCAGCTCGCTCACTTGCATCTCAGGACTGAAGGAGGAAGGGTAATTGGGGTACTGGTACGGGTGCTGGGAAGGCATAACCTGCGATGGTTGGGTCTCACCGACCCGCTCTCTCACTCTCCGGGGTCCTCTCCCCAACCGAGGACGCTGATCCTTAGGCCTGGTCCGATCCCCCTTGGTCGGCTCAGGCATCACCTCAAGAAGGCCCTCATCAATCAAGTAATACTGCCGGCGCGGGTCATCCTCCTTCTCATCTGAATCCTAAGCAACTACAAATGTGGCCAAAGGCTCGGTCGCGGGTTGGTGCTTGGGGTCGGGTACCCTCATCCAACTCGCTCCCCACACCCTCCAAACCAACCCTTCACCCGCCAACACTCTCAACCACTTATGGTCGAGAAAATAGGCCCTATCCAACGTGGGCACCACCGGGGCCATAGGGGTAATGGCCGAAGAGGCCTCAAAGGTGTCAAACCGCTCAGCCAGACGGGTGACAATGGCACCACAACTCAGGTACCGTGTCGGGGAGGTAGCCATCAAAGCCAGGCTAGCACATACAAGGGCCGGGGTATTAAAGTAGACTCTTTGGACACGGTCGAGGTTAAGGTAAGAAACCAACAACATCACCTCATGTGAGTTTAACTTACTCACATCCTTCCTATCGTACAAAAGATAAGTCAAAGCTCGGAGAAAG
>VHZZ01000733.1:71067-84377 GCA_009801015.1 Silene noctiflora
TGCCTAAGCTTGAAGATGTTCCCGTGGTTCGTGAATTCCCCGATGTGTTTCCCGATGAATTGCCTGGAATTCCTCCCGAGCGTGATGTGGAATTTCCTATTGATCTTGTACGTGGAACCGGGTCAATAGCTAAAGCCCCGTATCGCATGGCGCCGACCGAATTGAAATAGTTGAGATCGAAACTCGATGACATAACTGAGAAGGGATTTATCTGACCTAGTGCCTCTCCATGGGGTTCTCCCGTGCTTTTCGTGAAGAAGAAAGATGGATCCATGCGTCTTTGCATTGACTACCGTGACCTCAACCAAGTTACCATCAAGAATAAGTACCCTCTTCCAAGAATTGAAGACTTTTTTGATCAACTCAAGGGTGCTTCGACCTTCTCCAAGATTGACTTGAGATCCGGATATCATCAAATTCCCGTTCGCGAGTCTGATATCCCTAAGACTGCTTTTAGCACGAGATATGGTCACTTCAAGTTTAAGGTAATGTCATTTGGATTGACCAATGCTCCTGTGATCTTCATGGACCAAATGAACCGGACCTCTAGGGAGTATTTGGATAAGTGTGTTGTAGTTTTCATCGATGATATTCTTGTGTATTCTAAGACTGAAGAAGAGCGTGTCGATCATCTCCGTTCTGTGTTCGGATTTCTTCGCCGCCAAAAGTGGTTTGCCCAATTATCTAAGTGTGAATTTTGGTTGTCCGAAGTGTCTTTCCTTGGTCATGTGATATCCAAGGATGGTGTGATAGTAGATCCCGCGAAGATTGAAGTCGTGGTTGATTGGAAGAGCCCTTCCGATGTTGGTGAGATTCGTAGTTTCTTGGGTTTATCTGGTTACTACCGCCGCTTTGTGAAAGATTTCTCCAAGCTTGCAAGGCCGATGACTCAATTATTGAAGAAGGAATCCAAGTTTGTGTGGACCGATGCTTGTGAAGATGCTTTCCAAGAGTTGAAGAGAGGGTTGACTACCGCTCCCGTGTTGACCTTGCCAGAGGACGCTGTGGACTTTGATGTGTATTGTAATGCGTCCAAGATGGGTTTAGGTTGTGTGCTCATGCAAAATAGAAGAGTTGTTGCCTATGCTTCGCGACAATTGAGAGTTCATGAAGTGAACTATCCTACTTATGATCTTGAGTTAACCGCCGTTGTTCATGCCTTAAAGATGTGGAGACACTACCTCTTTGGAGTTCATTGCCGTATTTACACCGATCATAAGAGTTTGAAGTATATCTTCACCCAAAAGGAATTGAATATGAGACAACGTCGTTGGTTGGAGTTGATGAATGATTATGATGTGGAGTTGTTATATCATGAAGGAAGAGCTAATGTGGTTGCCGATGCCCTTAGTAGGAAGACGACTCATTCCTTGAGTATCATCCGAGTGCTACCTGATGAGTTTTGTGCCGAATTCCGCAAGTTGAGCATCCAAGTTGTGGAGAGTGGATTCGATTACCTAGGTGCTATGAGTGCCGAGCCCGTTATCTTTCATGAGATCCTCGATGCCCTATAGGATAATGCTACCTTCAAGAGATTTCAAGCCAAGATCCAAGAAGGCAAGGCTAAAGATTGCAAGATTGATGATAGTGGGTACCTTCGCTACCAAGGTCGTGTGTATGTTCCCGATGCCTCCAACTTGAGGAAGAGAGTGCTTGATGAGGCTCATTTGTCCCCTTATTCGATTCATCCCGGAGGAGACAAGATTTATAAGGATTTGAAGCTTCAATTTTGGTGTCCCAATATGAAGAGTGACATTGTGTCATATGTGGGAAGATGTCTCACTTGTCAACGAGTGAATATTGAGCATAAGAGACCCGGAGGTTTGCTACAACCTTTGGAGGTGCCTTTGTGGAAGTGGGAGTCCATTTCCATGGACTTTGTGATGACTTTGACGAAGACCGTAGGTGGGAAGGATGCCATATGGGTGATTGTTGATAGGTTGACCAAATGTGCTAGGTTCATCCCTATCAAGGAGACTTAGAGTTTGGACCGCCTTGCTAGTGCTTATGTGGATGAGATTGTTCAATATCATGGTGTCCCTAAGGAGATTRTTTCAGATCGTGACTCGAGGTTTTGTTCGAGGTTTTGGAAAGCTCTTCAAGATGCTTTGGGAAGTATATTGTTGATGAGTACCGCCTTTCATGCCGCTACCGATGGACAATCCGAGAGGACCATTCAAACCCTTGAGGATTTGCTTCGTGCTTGTGCCTTGGACTTTCATATTAGTTGGGAAAAGAGTTTGCCGTTAGTGGAGTTTTCGTACAACAACAGTTTCCATGCTTCTATCAAGATGGCTCTCTATGAAGCTCTTTATGGTAGGAAGTGCCGAAGTCCTATTTTTTGGGACCAATCAAGCTATGTTCGAGATCTTGGACCCGAAAAGATAGCGGAGAAAATCGATCAAGTGAAGCTAATCCGAGAAAGACTGAAAGCCGCTCAAGATCGCCAAAAGTCTTATGCTGATGTCCGCCGTAGACCATTGGAGTTCGAGGGTGGAGATCGAGTATTCTCGAAAGTCTCACCAATGAAGGGTGTGAAGAGATTTGGAGTGAAGGGTAAGTTGAGTCCGAAATACATTGGACCCTTTGAGGTTTTGAAGAAGATTGGTGTCGTGGCTTACAAGTTGGACTTACCCTCGAGTTTGGGCAAAGTTCATAATGTGTTCCACGTATCTCAGTTGAGGAAGTACCTTAGTGACCCGAGCCATGTGTTGCAAGATGACATTCCCGAGCTCGAGCCGAGTTTGTCCTATGAAGAGAGGCCGATTTGCATCTTAGATCGAAAAAACAAGAAGCTAAGAAGTAAAGTGGTACCTTTGGTAAAGGTGTTATGGAAGTGTGGAAATGTTGAAGAAGAGACTTGGGAACCCGAAGCCTCCATGCGGAGCAAGTACCCGAGCTTATTCGATTAGGTAATCTCCCTTGCCTCAAGTTTCGAGGACGAAATTTTTAAAAAAGGTGGGAAGATTGTAACACCTGAGAATTTTATACACGGTTTTAAAAGTAATTTAACTACATAATTAAATTAATTTACCGTTAAAGCTTATTTTTGGGTAAAAATATATTTTTAAGAATAATATGTATAAATATTATATTATGGTCCGTCTTGAATGTATAGTAGCCTTAAGACGAGTTTTAAGCTAATTCCGACCCATTTTGGGTTGTTTTGGGCCAAGGTTTGAATTGGACCCATATAACACCTCATTCCACTTAAACCTTCTCAAATCCTTCTTCTTTCTTTTCATTTCTCAGCATACAAACACCATTGTTACACCCAAAATTCTCCAAGCTTAAAATCTTCATAACTTCTTCGTTTCTTAGCCAATTCAAGATTTCTTCGCGTCATTCTTCTCCTCTTTTCATTCTCCTTCTTTGTAAGTAAGAAAGTCGACATTTTTCTTCCCCTTTGGCAAATTTCGAAATCCCTCTTTGCCTATACAAGGTGAATTCTTCATTTAACTCCTCTTATTTTGTATTTAGGTAAGAATTTGGAGAACCCGGAGGAAGATAGCTGCATCATTGAGGACTATCTCGAAGACTAAAGAAGCATAAGGTAACGGTGATAGGTTACTCGACATTACTTCCAAATTTTGTGTTTAATGGTGTTAATTTTGATGTTTGAATGTTAAAGTTCCTAAATTTCATGACTTGGTTACATGTCCTACTTGGTTAATGAATTATGATGACTATTCCATGAGAATTATGCATAATAAGTTGGTTTTATACTTATTGTTTAGTAAAAGTGTCATCTTTTACATGATTATGTTTTGTTGGGTATAAAGTCATGAATTGGTGGTGGATTACTTGAGAATTTGATGTATAATGGATGTTGGTTTGCCTTACATGTTGAATTTACGTTTCTTACATATTTTCGTCTCATAAACATGTTAGAAATTGAGTTTGAAAACATGTTGTATGAAAAACTTGCTAAAAACCGTGTACAGGGGTCTCCAGCCGGTGGGCCGGCTGGGAATCTCCTGTTTCATTTTGTCAAAATTTTGTGTTGGGTGTGTCACAGCCGGGGGGTCGGCGCCCACCGGCTGCCGGTCCACAGGCCGGCTGAGAGCACTCCAGAACCTTACATTTTGTGACCGGTAGGTGTTGCCCCAGCCGGTGAACCGACAGCCGGTTGGCCTTGGCCGGCTGGGAAGGCACTGTAAACTTGTTGAAAAATTGATTTGGCTGGTGTCCCAGCCGGTGGACCGGTTGCCGGTCCATAGGCCGTCTGGGAGCGTTCCAGAATATTTGATTCTCAAACATATTGCATGTGTCCCCGCCGGTGGGCCGGCTGCCGATCTACCGGCCGGTTATGTGTGATTTTCAGGTTTTGTCATTTGAGATGTTGGCTGGGCCGGCTGACCAGCAGCCGGTCTCATGGACCGGCTGTGAGCCCCTATTTCTCTAATTCTTTTCTTATTCACTCATATGTTTTATGAATGATGTAAGTATGAATTGTTTACACTTTGTTCACATGAGTAGTCATATAAGGTTTATATATGAGCTATCTTCGGTGTGTTTTGGTTTGAGTTGTATCCATAAAGGTTGTCTTATATCTACCTCTATGCTTGACTTCTACCTTAGATCTTTCACCACTTTCATAAGTTTAGCGAATGGGGTGCTCGATTGTTTATTGTCGAGTCTTGGGTGAGGACCATTATACCGCATGTCGAATCAGAAAGGGGTTTACTTTCCGAGAGTTTGGATCCAGGTCTTAGGCTAAGACGTACTTAGCTACTCGTTTTACCAAGGGTTGTGTTATTGTCTAAGTGTGGTTTAGAGTCTCGTATGACGTTGTGTAGTAGACATTCTTTACTTAGGATTGCGTACTCATGACTATGTGTGGTGTCTCGGATATGTATTGGTTTATTAATGTTTCACATATCCTTTGTTTTTTATCTATTGCCTTTGTTACTAATTAATGTATAATGTTTAATGATTACATTAATCACAAATGTTATGTATGCCTCACATGTTAACGTGTTTAATTACGTTCATTTTGAAGTAATGCGGCTGGGAGAACCTTGAGTTACTCCTCACTGACTGTGGCATTCATGTTTACATGGATGACAGGTACAGGTTGGTGATCGATGAGGGAGACTGTGTGAGCTAGCAAACATGTACCTTGGACTTTATCTTTTCGTAGCTTAGACTCACCTATTTAACTAATGTTATTCGTGGGGTTTTTTTTTCCCAATCACTTGTTTATTTTGGTTTGTAAAGCCTAACCTTTACGTTCACTTTATTTCCGCTTATTTATGTTAATGATACTTCGCATTTAGACTTTAAAAAGTTTTAAAAATTCCGTATTTTCCGCTGCGTTTCATTATTTCCTTTGTGTATTATCGCGGGGTGTCACACTCAACCTTGTGCATCTAAACATCTTCATGCTTACCTATTTCACTTATTAGATAAAACTTTGGCAGATTGCGACTTATTTGCAAACAACTCCAAACTCTTTCAACTCACAACTTCATCATTCAAGGTGAAAACATATAGACTTTAACCCTTATATTTACCTTAAACTTATCAATGACAATCCAAAAAATCAAAAATAATTCACCCAAAATACCCAATTTGAATAAACACGTACCCCCTCGACATTAATAATTCCATATTGTCATATTGGACCCGATAATAACCCGACCGACAAATAACACGTTGGTCTCAATATCTCGCATCCTTGTGTAACATCTTAGCAAAAAACCACCGGAATAGTTGGAATCAAATCGAAAATCACCGGCGAGATGAACCCGGAGCCACCGCCGTTCGAAGAAGCTCCCCGTTGCCACGTCTGCAAATGCAGCTTCACCACCTTTCGCCGCCGCGTAATTTCCCCCCTTTTCAATTATTCCTTCCATTTATTTATTTGCTTTTCAATTTCTTCACTTATTTTTCAAATTACTTTATTCTTCTACCTCAATCGATGATCCGATCAGTTGCATGTCGGAAATTTATTCCTTTGATCTTTGTTAACTTTGATTTATTCATGATGAATTTATGTTCGGTTGAAATCATTGGTATAGTTTTGCTGCAATTGTAGGAATTGAGGTTCCATTTTATGAATTCAAGTATTCTTGTATGAAATTTGATTTTTTTTTCTATGATAATTGCATGATTGTAGTAATGAAATCATTTGTGATTGTGATAGATCTGAGGGTTGTTTGACTAGTTGACAATTAAGGATTAGGTTTCTATTCGCGTGGCGAGTTTCAGAAATGCATAACTATGGAGGCTGAATTCGTGTGGCGAGTTTATATTCTGTTATACTCCGTATTTAAGTCTATTTTCTTTGTTTGATCGGATTTAGAGATCTTTGGCAACACTTTTCAGCTATAAGATCACTAAAACCTGATAAGTATTTGGCTCAAAATCTGAATTCTAATAGTTTCACATTTTATTTGGATGAAAGGATTTGTTGGGAAAAAAGAGGGAAGGGAAACAGGAGATGTATTTCTTTTGTTTGGAGGTAAATTGGATCGGAGGTAAATGGTAGGATCTATTTTCCGTCTGAAGGAAAACACCCTTGCTCCATACTCTACCCTCCTTTTCATTCCATCTTAATATCTTATCCAATCAATGCCATGATCCAGATACTCCCTCCGTCCCAGTCAATTGGTGTCCTATGGTTTCGGCACAAAGACCAAGGAAAGAGGAGGGAGCCAATTATTAAATGACGAGTGGACTAAATTGAGTGTGAATGATCAAATTGCCCATCAAGTTCATTCTTAAAATAGAAAGGACAACCATTGACTGAGACACCCAAAATGGTATAGGACAACAAATGACCGGGACAGAGGGAGTATTTAACAATAGGTTAACTGGTATTGAATGAGAGTTGAGAGTAATTGATAGTTATGGATCATGGAGACTACAAATGTTCAACTTTGACAATCATTGTTTAGTGGAAGTTACAATTTTAACAAATACTTTCTCTCTTCATATCCAAACACCCCATAGATTCAAAGTCTCTCATAAAAAAGGCGGGATCGTGGTGTTCGGGTTTGAGGAGAGGGAGTAATGTTTTCTTATACTGATATGTTGGAAGGGAAATAAATTAGAAATTGATGGTTAGGTCCTATTTTCAATTTTCTCTTTACGTTTCCTAGTCGTTGAATGTTATATTGACTTTTTTCTCGTCTTTTTGACTATGTCATCTAGCATCATTGTCGGTGTTGTGGGAGGACCTTGTGCCATGAACATTCGTCTGATCATATGGTATGGACCTTGAAATGTTTCTTCTCGTAGTTCAATTTGTAAGTTCACTTTGCATTTGTTGATAAGCTACTCCGTGGTTTAGATTCCTTTTTAATACGATTCTCTTTTTTCAGCCTTTACCCCAATTTGGTATTCACACTGATGTCAGAGTTTGTTCTGATTGTTTCAATTCCTTCTCTAGGTATGTACTTCACTCTTGTATTTATTTTCTATTGAAAGTCAAAAGTACAAATGATAACGTCGAATTTGCACGATTATTCGTATTTTATGCGGGATGAAGAGTCTGTTGAAGCTGTGTGGGTAGAGTAGGTATTTAGAGTGGACAATTCATTTTTACTGTTTACTGCTCGTACCCTTTCTCGTTATAGCCACTATCTTATTTTTATTTTTTTATTTACATAAAGGATTTCACAAACAGATATAAAAGGATGTAGGTCAACCTTGTGAACATTGAATTTTTTTCCGCCATTTTGTGCCATAAGAGAATCTTCTAGGGATTTACTTTTAGAATAGCCCACAAGACCACAATACAGCAATTTTACATTTTTCCACTTTCTTCTCCGAAGAAGTAGATGGTATATAGTACTCCCTCATTTTGGTCATTTGTAACCTTTCTTATTTTGAGAGCTTTTCACGAGTATATTGATCATTCACTTGCTTTTATATCCACTTGTCATTCATTAGCAATAGCTACAATTTGTCTTCTACTCCCTCCTTCCTCTGAAAGTAAAAATAAATAAATGATTGGAATGGAGGGAGTAAAGACTATGTCTACACTTGTATAAAGCAGTTGCACATCCTCTTCAAGCGATAAGGATACTTATACTTGGTGCAGATCGACAAACAGTTTAGGGACTTCAGCAGACAATACTAATTCTATTTCAGATTCTGTTTCGAGATTAGACATCAATATAGATTCCGAATATAAGACTGAGACAACTATCCCTCAACAATTGGCCTCAGTCGATCCAGAGTGCAAGTGTGGTATGCCTTTATGCATCTGTGTGGTTTCACAACCATCCACAAAAGCAGCTACAGCACAGGTCGTGGTTCTTATTATGTTTTCAAACTTCCTTGTTTGCATTCGTTTCATATAGCAGGACTCTTTGTTTTGGTTTACTAATTTATATTATGTTTAGAATCAGGCTATAGGCACTTCCTCAGAAGCTTTATATTCAAAATCAAAGAAGACTGATGCCTTTACAAGACAGAGACGTACTGGTGAAGATAGCAAACACGGGTATAGTACATACTTTCTTTCATACAAAGGTTATGGCTTATAAAGATAAAAATAAATGCCATGAATTTAAATGTATCTCTGATCTCTAAATATAGTTACCTAGAATTGTAGATGATATCCTCAGTCTGCTGCTTATACGCATGATAACTAACAATTAATGCTACATGTATAGAGCTGAGTTTTCACGTTCGCTGTCTAGAAATCCAGAAACTAGAATAAGATAATGGCTAATATAGGCTGCCTTAAGTTCAAGCTATTCTTAAGGACATTAACATGCCCATTTAGTTTTGCGCCTGTAGTTAGTGATGGCATCAGGCCGGGCTCGTCTGGTCAGACCCGGGCCAGGCCAGGGGGTAGGGCGGGCTTGGCCGGGATGGGATTGTGTCTGGCCCGGGCCAGGGGGAGGGCGGGTCAGAGCGGGCCGGGTCTGGGTATTGTGACCCGGGCCAGGCCAGGGAGGGGGCGGGTCTGGCCAGGCCGGGCTGTTTGCTAGGGGGCTAAACAGGCCGGGCCGGGCCGGGCCGGGTGCTGATAGCCATCCCTACCTGTAGTTAACTTGAAGTGACTTGCAACTGTGTGAAATCTCTCAAACAATACTTCATCACTGCTACTGTGTACGTAGAAAAATAGAGCCTTCTTCATGAGGTATCTTTTGGCTTAAATGTCCCTGAAACAAATAATAGTCAGCCAGAAGTTGCAAATGTATAAAAAAAATCCTGTGTAACTGAAATTTTCTTGGGGGGTTTTATTCATGTTTTCTTTTCTACCAGCAACAGATGAAAGTTTTGTGACTGAATATTTGACATCCAGGCTTTGAATGATTTTGTATACTTCTCTTCCAAGTTCCTGGAAAACTTTTACAACGTTACCTACTTACTGTAGTAACCATCTAACGAAGAACTATGTGTGTGTCAGCTCTAGCAATGCTGGTTCATCAACAAGTGGTTCAGATAAACCCCTGGCTAATTATGAAGCGAATGGGGAGGTACTTTAATGCAATTTCATATCCTTTGGTAACAGTTTGAGGATCAAAACTGTTCGGTTATGATCTTATAAAGAAGTTAAGATTCTCACAGTTGCTTAGGGCTTGAGAGAAGCAATCAAAAGTGGTGATATGGCGGGCGTCAAGGATTTGCTGAATAAGGTTATTTTTCCTTTCGTGGCCTAATAACAGTTCATTGGTTTTTATCTTCTTTGCTGAGTTTTTCCTTTTTTTAACAGGGTGTGGACTCAAACTACTGTGATAAGCAAGGGTTATCGTTGCTGCACTTGGTAAATACTCTCTTAGTCGTAGTTTGATTAACTGCACATTGGACAGTTAAATACAACTAGGAAAAAAAATACGTATATGAGACGGTGTTACACTCTTACATGTAAGATCAACACATTAACCCTATACTTAAATGAGGAATACATAGAGCTTTGGGCTGGTTTCATATGTGAGACTGCCTCATACACAAGATTCACTGCACAAGTAGGGACAATTAATTATCCTTGCGTTGGTATTTGATGTGGATTTAAATTCTCTTCATGCACACTTTCCAGGCTGCAATGTTCAATCAGAAAGATATAGTGTTTACCCTTATGGATCATGGTGCAAAAGTGGACTGCAAGAACTCACATGGTAATTTTTATCTTTATTATTGCCAGAATTCTGCTCATATATTCCAGTCAACATTTTAAAGTGAAGTATCCTCCACTTGACTTCTAATTAATTTTCTCGGGCTATGCTATATTGTTCTGACGACAGCCAATGCAGTCTGAACTATGTCTTAAGATCACCGGTTTACTAAACATCTAAGCTGAATTGTTACTGGTATTATTTGCAGGGGAGACACCTT
The DNA here is from genome assembly GCA_009801015.1 of Silene noctiflora. Taxonomy (NCBI): domain Eukaryota; kingdom Viridiplantae; phylum Streptophyta; class Magnoliopsida; order Caryophyllales; family Caryophyllaceae; genus Silene; species Silene noctiflora. The sequence goes on from VHZZ01000733.1 coordinate 81,364, forward strand.
TGGATTGTGCACCTGCCACGTTGCAATACAAAATGAAACAAAAGATCGAGGAAGGACACCACTGACTTGTGAGTTGTGATTTGTGAGAGACCTGATTCTTCTTGTTTGTATTGTTTGATTTACTACTGCCCAGTACGTTAGTGTAAATTTTCTGTATTACTGAATAGAGTTGCAACTGTGAAATCGTTGGTTAAAGGCAACTACAAAGTGCCGTAATCCCCCCACCCTCCTCACTTGTATCATTTGTTGCTTCGAATATCTAAGGTTGAAGCTGTAATTATGCCGCCTACATCTTTGGATACCATCTTTGTCTGAACTTATTAGCCTTTTGGTTGACCACTTGTGAAGTAACGTTGCGCTTAGAGCTGACAAAAGTTGATCCCATTCGAGGAGCACGGCCTAAGCCGACCGAAACCCCTTTTCTTTTTTACAAGAAGCAATGAATAACTTACAATATCACAAGCGCTAGAGAGTAAGCTATTCGACTAAATAACACTAGAAACCTGACTACCAAATCTAGTGCTACAAAGTCAAACCTAAAGATAACATAAACATTATTTAAAATTAAAACTACAAGAAGACAAGCTAGAGCATCAGGGCATGAAGGAGAAGGAAGGAGGAAAAGCCACGGGCATCAGCACGAGCTTCAAACACACGGAAGACTTCCAAATACTGTCGATGCATACAAGCCGCAGAGTGAGAATAGCAAAGTGAACTTCGCTCTTGCGAAAAGAGCGTAGATAGACAAGATGATAAGCAAGACGACAAAGTCTGCCATCGACCGAGATAAGTCTCCTACGCCTTAGAGATCGAACCCTTTGATCATAGGACCAAGAAATCTGGCATACAAAGTCATTATTTTCTTGAAATGTAACTTAAGCACTAGAACAATAAGCTCCAAACGGAATCCAAAAGGAAGCATAACCCAAGTGGTAGATGGACAGGACACCCTTAACCACCCACCGCTAAAGGTGACGTAGAAAATTGGGGAACTAGAATATACTTGTGGAGAAATTGATGGCCGAGACTGTTGCAGTTTTTGTATTACAAAAGATTACAAATAAGTAACTAATACACACAAAGGCACTAAAATAGAAATGAAAACAATATAAGACGGTATATACTACCTAATCGAATCAAGCTAAACGCGCTTTCCTTAGAGTATTTCGACCCTATTGCCTTTGGGTCACACGAAATCTCTGTAGAATAAGACGATTTTTTTGTCTTAAGGCGTGAAGAAAGAACAAATATACAATAAGAGTTTTGTTTTTACTTTTGTAAAAATGTCAAAACGAAAATCAGAATGTGTCTACTACTCTGTTTTCACACACGAGTGTATTTATATATAYGAAATGCATGCACACATACTGACAAACAAAAAGAATAGATAAGGATGGAAGTTCCTTTTGGTATTCAACCAATGAAATCCAAGGAAAACCGCCAATATTTGACTATGATTTGCGAAATAAACAGAGAGCATATATATACGACCCCTATCGGGGACGTGACCAATACTTTTATTTACGGTTTTTGCTTCTCAATTTTTGCGTATGATATACTTTGATCCCGAGTATATAATCACGATAAGGGACATAATATACTACGACAACACTTTAAAATAGTGTCATTTATCCACTTTAACCTACTCGATAAATCCGATTATATGAGCGTACCCTCCGTACTCTCCTACTCACATTATATCGATTCCGAGCTCAAACCAATTTTGACACAAGAAACCCGAATGCACTTACATGTCTTTGTGATCAATATCACTAACATTCCTCCCCCATTTAAGTGTATCCCTTGTTTCCAATTAAAACAACAAAGTAACAAATCCATGCATAAATGAAAGTGTCACAAGGATTAAACTTCCACATTAGTACATTACACATTCCAAATATTCGAGAATCAAGGTGTCCCACTGATTGAACCTTTCAACCCATATTGAATACATGAAGATAACATACACATACACTCAAATAAACTCTTTAAAGTTACAAACTTGACACTATTGACCGCCTTGTGTCCATATCTTTTCATGAGAGTATAGGAAGCCAAGTCCAAGCCTTTTGAAGCGGCTACAATTCACACTCACATAGGTGAATCTTTCATCGTGAACCTGCAAAATGCACTTTGTCAAAGATTTCATTAAGAAGTATTAAACTTCTAACTCTTGTCATAAAGGTCATGCACATACCTTTCAGGATTATAACATGTGCTTCAATCTTCCACAATAAGCCTTCCATATTGAACTTAGCCTCTAAAAGTTGTTGGAGGGAAGTTGGGTATCTTATCATAAAGATCTAGACGGACTTTAAACACATCCCGATTACTGACTTTATAACCAAGTCCTTAGCTAATCCCTTCGTCAAGTAATCAGCCAAATTATAATGTGTCCTCACGAAATCAACAGAAATTATCCCATAAGTAATCAACTCATGCACTGCGCTATGTCTAACACCAAGGTGTCTAGAATTTCCGTTGTAAACTTCACTATAGGCCTTAGCTAAAGTAGCTGAACTATCACAATGGATAAAGATAGAAGGAATAAGTCTTGGCCAAACCGGAATTTCAAAAACCAAATTCCTTAACCATTCCGCCTCTTTACAGGCCGCAGCTAAAGCAATGAATTCCGACTCCATGGTCGAACTTGTTATACAAGTTTGCTTCTTAGAAGTCCATGATATAGCTCCTCCACCAAGCAAGAACACCCATCCACTAGTAGATGAATGATCCTCCATGTTGATGATCCAACTAGCATCGGAATACCCTTCTAAAACCGAAGGAAATCCGACATAGTTCAAGCCATAATCCAAGGTTTGCTTTAAGTACCTTAATACACGTTTCACTGCAACCCAATGCTCAAGGCTAGGATTACTTGTGTATCTAGTCAACTTGCCAACAGCAAAAGCGATGTCGGGGTCTTGTGCTTATCATAGCATACATCAAACACCCAATCACTTGAGAATACTCAAGTTGTGAAATAGCTTCACCTTTATTAGGCATAAGCTTAA
>VHZZ01000734.1:65461-98831 GCA_009801015.1 Silene noctiflora
TGGCTTAATAATCCATTCTTTAGTGAAAGTAAATTTGTGTAAGATATTCTACATTCAAACTAATATAATTTTATAACAATAAAATTTCAAATTATATATATAATTTTTATATAAGCCCGTGCAATTTTGCACGGGTTGTAAGCTAGTTTTTACAATATTCCAATATGAGAAACAATAAAAAATGAACAAACAGAAGAAAAGAAAAAATAAAAATTTTAAATAACTGTTGCCTCCTTCACGGTAACGGTACGTGCAATTCCGCGCCAATTTTGAAGTTCAAAGATATTTGATTTACGCTAAAATTTCCAATTGTAAATTTGTAAGCATACTTGTATTAGAATTTATAACTTGTTGTCGGCATTCACATTTTGCCGGTACTGTTATTAACCCACCAGGGTTTTAGGAATGCAGGTAAGATGTTCGATAAAATGTCCAAATGAATTCCATATTGCAATGGTGTTCTTGTATCAGTGTTTCAGTGAGTATGTGGCTATTGGTTGTGGAGGGGCGTATGCAAAAATGGGTTGCTGAGGGGTGAACATGTGTGGAGCTCCGGTGACATCATGTTTAGCATTTTCGTGTAGCATGATGGTTTTCAGGAGGTCCTCAGGAGTCTCAAGAAGCGTGGACTACAATTTTTTCGATTTCAGAGTCGGAATTGGAGAGTTCCTTGGCAGGAAAAAGAGAATGAAGTGAGTGTTGGTAAGTTTCCGTATTAATGTTAGTCCTACTCTTTCCTACAGTTAGGATGTTGCATTTGTACTAAATCATGATTTCCTCCCGTAAAATTGGGGAAAATGTCTCTTTCCTTAATTGCATGAACTTTTGTTCTTAAATATATGCAGTGTGTTTGGTCAACTTTAACTAGACTAACACACGGTTAAGGTTGTTCTTAAACCAAAATGACTCACTCAAGTAGTTGCACTTCTTTTGATTCTGAAGTCAGGGGTAAGGCTGCACAAAGCGAGCCCCCTTTATCTTGCCATTCGCGGCACCTCTTGAAGCCCTGGGGTAATGTTCATGATTCGCTGTGAGATTTGTTTCTTACTCCCTCCTATTCTACATAATTGTCCCATTGTCCATTTTCGTCTATTCACAATAATGTCCCATTGTCTACAATAATTACCATGCTACCCTTGTTACTTTACACATATTACTACCCAACCCACCATTAACCCATCTTATTAACTCACTACCCCACCTATATTCTTACCCCTATACAATACATTTCATTATTTAACTCCATTCCTTAATTTTTGTGCCATTGTCCAAATGGGACAATTATCGGGAATAGGAGGGAGTATTTGTTTGCACATTTCCCCAGTCAAACAAACATCATCCTGTTCAAGATTTACTGAAAGTTTCTCCAGATAAATAATTTTTCTTCTTTTTCTCCCTTCACTATCCTTTTTCATTGGTTTTCCACTAAATTCCCTCTCATTGACGTTCTCAATTGATGTTCGCACTAAGGTTTTGCATTTGTTTGCTTACCCCAAATAATTTTGATACTAAGTCAATTTGGCGTTGAGGCTCTAGCTGCTACAATGTATGGCTTTGTTGTGCCAAAGAAACCTGCCTCAAAAAGAAACATAGTGAATTAAATACGTCTTAATTATACTCTCATATATTAGGTTATTAAACATAGCTCCTAGTTTCGTTTAGCTCATAAACCAACTTGTTGCTGCTGCTTCACTGTTATCTAGCAAAAATTAACATAAAAGATATTCTTTTTATATCCTGCATTTTGTGCACCCTTTGGAATATACTACAAGCTTTATAGGTAGTTCTGGATTCTACGTGGATCTCGTACAATAGTTAAGTTATTTTTAAGATCCTGTATCTTGATTCTGAGGAATCTTATCCCTTTGTAAGATGGCCCTTATTCTGGACTTAACTACCAGATTTCATGCAAGTTGCTGAAATTTGTACTGGATGATTGGGGAAAACATGTTCTGTCTTATCTTTCGATCCCTCTAGTGATTAATCCAACTTTATTTCCCTGTGAAATTATTAAACATTTCAGATATAAAGAGAAGGTTTTTGCAACAGTGAGGCCCAGAATATTCACTAGCATATTTGATTGAGATACACAATCAGTGAAGTTCTGAATGATTAATTGGTGATATGGTTCTTATTAGTTTTTTCTTTCATAAAGACAGCCACTCTCATATGTGCTTAATCCACTAACTTGGTGGAAATCATTAAAAAACTCATTATTCTGGTTGATTGAAGCATTCATACATTTCAAGGACAGTGAAGTGTAGCTCAAATAGTTCCCACTTTTTACCAGTCTTGTCTAACTGATACATTCTTTAATATTATTGCTGTTATAAATTTTTTAACATTATGCTGCATTTTGTTGAAGCACAGATTTCTAAAAGATATTGCTCATATGTTTTTCTAATCATGGGATATTTCTTGTCATCTTGTAATCTACCGCTCCAAGGCAAGGAAAGGTCTTTGACTGCCCCGTTTTTAAAAAAAAAAAAGAGATTTAACTGTATTAGATATTTATAAGGAATCATTGCACTAATTTTTCAATTATGAAGTTAACTTCATTTTCACAGCAAGTGTTTAGCCTTTTTTGACAAGTGGCCAGAAGTACGCTTGTCTTCGTCACATGATTCAGATCTCTCTATTTTTTTTAATATGATTGACCCTCTGCCTGGAAAGCTATCCTTTTGTCTGAAATTCTATTGTGCTAGTATGGAGTATGCAACAAATGTTTGATGATAAAATTGTGGATTTAGGAGATTGACTATTGACAAATGACATTGAAGTCCTATTGTTTTGCACAACTTTGACAGTTGTATATCTTGAGGTGCTATATTCTCTTATACGAGGATGTCTAATTAGGTTGCAAATTGTGAATCTATAGCTCTGAGGGAATTAATTTGAAGTGGAAGTATAGCTTTGAAGAACCTTTCCTTGGTTGGTTGTATAAATTTCATTTTCATGAGGGCTAAGACTCACTATTCTTTGGCTTTGAAATATGACTGGATTAAAAATTCGCTCAACAAAATGTACACATTTTTTATATTGAGAAGTAGCGGTTAGTCAATGCAATTCTCAAACACAGTTTCATTGTGGGTCATGTGAAAACAAGCTCTTATTCAACACAAGGGATAAGGCTATGGCGCTATGCACATGTGATTCCAAAGCTGCCATAGATGGGCAAGTTTGAGGCAAGGGTAATATTGTTGATTGTACTAAACAAAATAATTGAAAGGTGGGAGGAGAACAAGGAGGTGAAAATTGGACATAAGTTTTTAGTGTATTAATAGTCTTACTGGTCGATTGGGAAGGAAAAGTCTTACTTCTAACTGCCACCCTTGCTTCCTCATTCGTGGAAAAGATAGTTGTCCCATGGTTAAATCAAGGTCGATGTATTTTGGACTACTAATGGGAGGGCATCGATGGGGCTGTTTGTGTATTCTCCTTTTTGATAGCTCGTAATGGTTTAGTTATGGCAGCAAGTTTTGGGCGGAAAGTTCTCATCAAGCTGAGGTGTTGGCGTTAAGGAACGTCTTAGATGGGTGCTGGATAAAAAGCTTCTCCGCATTGTTCGTTCTAGGTGTCATTAGTTGATCCTCCAAGTGGTTGAATCAGAAGAACCATATCATATTAAAGAACCATATCATTGCTATAGGCCTTTTCACAAATTTCAATACCATGAGCCATGTGGGAGTTACGTTTCAATCATGATAGCCAATGGCTTATATAGGCATTTTATGCTCGCCTACGTATGTGCTAAATACATATTTACTGGTGTACTTTAGGTTCTCTTTCTATATTTGATTCCCAGCCATTGCCTCTGCTGTTGCTACTATATAAGCAGTTCTTGAATATTTACAGTGATTTATATTTAAGAAAAAAATCACAGGAATTAATATTAGCATCATGAGTACTGATAACTACTATGAAAATTGAAGATGCATAAATGAGTTACTGCTTCAAATTTCACAAGTGACCTGTAAATGCTGGACTGTGGCAGGTGCCAGCATTTCTGACAAGTGAGAGTAGCGGATTTTCTGCATAATTTTCAAAGATATTAAGTGATAGTGCGGCTAAGCTGCCTGCTCTATCTTTTGTCCTTGTCATTGTATTGTTTTTCTAGTTTATTCATAACATTACACTGTTAGCGGATTATGAATTAATTACTTTTAGATCTTTTATCTGATGACGCAAACATTTCACCATATAGGGGAGAGAAGCCGGGGAATTGTTTTTTTTTTTTTTTTTTTTTCCTTTTTCTTTTCTTTTCTAATGATATAAATCAGAGATTCTAAAAGGTAGTGCAAGATTGGTACTTTTTCCTACCTTTGCTCCAATGGTTTCATTTCTGCTGCTCTTTTTAGCTAAGATACTGGCCCAGAATGGAATATACTAGATATCTTCAGTCTTTTGGCGCAAGCTTCACAAAGTGGATACAGCTAATGGTAGCTAGTCATACTAGTTCCTTCCCTTATATAAGGAGCTCACATGTCCTATGATTCTATGTGAAGCTTGCGCTTGTATGAAATAATCAATAAAGATTATCCTTTTTCTGAATTTATCCTACTTCTTCTCTGCTTGATCATTTGATCACTCCATTTTCGTTAATATAAGAAGGTTCGTTTTCTGTTCATTTGTGCAGTTGTGATTATACCAGCAATCATGCTTAATTTTCTTTAAAGTTTGATGTTTCATGCAGTGACAGAAAATGAGTAGCATCCTTGCACTAACTTTTGACTACAGAGGGTTACCAGTTGACAAGTCTAAAACTGGCGGTTGGATCCCTGCGACGTTCATTTTAGGTACGTAATGCTCATAATTCCTACTTTGCTTATAAGTTCTGCTCTCTTTTACCGTAAATATAGAGGTGTGACTTGTGGGTAGGCGCTAAACGGGTCATTTGAGTTGGGTGTAGATTGGCTCATTTTAGGTGTTCTATCATTTCATCTGGTCATTTGGGTCATTCCTGGTCATGTTTATTAATGCTTTATCATTTGTTATGAAGATGAACTTGAGTGTAATTTAAAGTATATTTTGGGTCATTTAAAATTTGGTCATTTTCAGTCGGGTTATTTTGGACAAGGTCAATACAAGGCACAACAAAATACAGGCCATGGCCAACTATGGGTCGGATAGGCGATTGGTTCAATTCAGCTTTTGAGTCATTCTCGAGTTAGCAGTTCGGGTCTAATACAGATCTTGGGTCAAGTTATTCGGTTTGGGTCAGTTTTAAGTTTTAAGCGATCTACTTGTGAGGAAATTTTGTAGCACAGTTACACTTGTTTCATTTCTTTCATCTTTTGATCTGCCATTATTGTTGTCTTCTTTCACTTGAATTCCACAGGAATTGAGTTGTGTGAGAGGCTTTCAACTATGGGCATTGCAGTGAACCTGGTCACATACTTGACAAGACAAATGCATTTGCCTAGCTCAACGTCTGCCAACATTATCACTGATTTTATGGGCACAACTTTTTTCTTATGTTTGCTGGGAGGTTTTCTTGCTGATTCCTACCTTGGCAGATACAGAACTGTCGTCATCTCTGCCATTATCCAGACCATGGTACGCTCTGTTATATGCCCTGATATATTGATTATTTTCTTCGTGTTTTTATTGCTTCAAATTAAAGTAATTATTAAGACGAGTTAGGAGAATCTTTGCTGAATCTCTCAACGAATATGAAGATATATATCGCTGTGTTGGTCAATGATTTTAATGTGTAACGCTTTGTTTTTTAAAATTTAATGATTTTAAGTAGATACTTCGCTCAATCACTAAGCTAAGAACAAACCAAATTGCATGTGGACACTTTTTTCATAAAATAGTTTCATCTCAAAGCCATATTGATAGTTGCTTTAGTATTGAGCATTCAAATATAAAAGTCTCCTTTAATTCATCAGCTAACAAAGTATATTTTGGCCAGGGTACTGCCTTGTTAGCAGTATCAACTAGACTACCAAGCTTACACCCACAGCCTTGTCCCGACACCAAAACAAACAAATGTGAACCAGCAACCAGCTTCCAGATGGGAGTTCTCTACCTTTCCCTTTACCTCATTGCACTTGGGACTGGTGGCTTGAAATCAAGTGTTTCAGGGTTTGGAGCTGACCAGTTTGACGAGAGTGACGAGAAGGAAAAGGCTACCTTGGCCTGCTTCTTTAACAGGTTCTTTTTCTTTATTAGCACAGGGAGTTTACTAGCAGTAACGGCCCTTGTCTACATCCAGGATGAAGTCAATCGAAGCTTGGCTTATGGAATTTGCTCGATATCAATGCTTATTGCCATCTTCACTTTCTTATGGGTAGCTAAGAGGTATAGATACAAGAGAAGTTTGGGAAGCCCCATTGCTCATATCCTCCAAGTGATTGTAGTTGCTGTCAAGAAAAGGAAGGTGAACATTCCTGACAACATAGAAATCCTAAATGAAAACTTGAGTGTGGCTTCAAGAATATATCACACCAATCAGTTCAGGTCAGGACTTTTCTATCTATATTTTTCTTTCATATACTTACGATGACATAAAACAAAATTGTTTACTAAGCTAGATGCGGTTCCTTTTATTAGGATGTACCAGTCATCCAGTGCAACTGTCGACCTAAAACCACCTCTGCATCTGACCCCCCCCCCCCCCCCCCCCCTTACCTATTATTTTCGGGAGCCCTTATGGAACTGGTGTACTGTGTTATAAGAAGTTGTTTTGACTTTTTTCAGTGGAGCCAAAATCAAATTATTATGTTATGAGGCTTGTTATTTTATGGATGGTGTCTACTTCTTATGTTATGAAATTTAGTCAATCAATGCAATTCTTGACGCAGTTTTCAGTATGGGGTATTCGGACACGATCTCCTTGTTTTTTCAACAAAGGGGTAAAGTTGCGTACATCTGACCCTTTGTGGCACTGGGGTTATGCTGTTATACTAAGCTGTCTGATCTGTTCCACCTTTTGTTTTCTCTTTCCTTAACTTTTATGTCATGTGAAACATGTGAGGGTCTCTATTGTTTTATCTTGGCAAAATTTAGTATCTACACATTCGGTACGTTTTTCCTTCAAACGGTCTTCTCAGTGATGTATTTCTATCTTTTAAAAAAATTGTAACTATTGTGAGAGAAAATAATTTTGCCTAGTATGTATTGTGAGATAGGATAAACGAGATGGAGGGAGTAGAAAATAAAAGAAACTCTGGTGCAGAGCGGATGACTATGTAGGATTCCAAAGAGAAAGGAACCAGAGTGTCATACCCTCATATGGTCATACCCATATACTCTCTTATCACTATCTATGTTACTCTGATGTTACTCTGACTCCGTGACTCGAGTCAAAATTTTGAAGTAAATTAATTGTTATTGTGCTTGCCATTTATACAGATTCTTGGATAAAGCTGCAGTCATTGATGAAGGAGATTATGTGAAAAATGGTATCTTGGATTGCAATCCATGGAAGCTTTGCACAGTTACAAGCGTGGAGGAAGTAAAGGTGATGATCAGACTACTTCCTATATGGGCTACAACAATTCTATTCTGGACTACATATGCTCAAATGCTTACGTTCTCAATTGAACAAGCATCCACTTTGAAAAGATCAATTTGTGGTTTCCAAATACCAGCAGCTTCGCTTTCGGTTTTCGTTGTGCTAGCTGTGTTAATCACCCTGGCAGTTTATGACCGTATGTTTATTCCAGTGTGGAAGAAATGGAAAGGAAAGCCCGGTGAGAAATCTTTCTGAATATGATCTCTTCTTCCTGTACTTTTCTTCTTTACTACTTGGCTTTTGTTGGGGGATATGGTGTGAAATTTGGAATGAATGCCTATCAAGACATAGTTGATTTGTCAAGGAAACAATTCATGGGGTAACATGAGTGGTTGTAGTATGGAGGTGGAAGATGTTAAAAATAGTTCATACAACAATTCATCGTACCTCACCTTCAGCATCACCTAGCCTAGACCCCATCCCACCCAATCCTTACAACAATTCATCCTCCACCCACACTCACAAACACCTTGGAACTTTGAAGAACCAAGTCACCAACCTCCAGTCTCTCCAACCAAGAGCTTTATCCAGATTTGTCAGTCACTTCCCTTCCCAGCACCAACACAAACCAATACAAAGTGCCTGTTTTCTGATGACCCATGATGAAAATTGAGTTGATAATTGCATCGAATGAGTGCTACATCACTAAAAAGAATCATAATCGTTGTAGTGATCCATTTTGCCTTTATTCTATCATATTACAAAACCAAAGAATTGCGAGTCTTTCTTTGCCGGATACCTAGATAAGGCGCATCTAATATACCTTATTTTTTCCCTATTAGTTCTTTTATTATTCCCTCCACTTGATGTGTGCCTTCGCCTCATCGTTATGGGCCCTTGTTGCTTTGGTAGGCCTTGCGTCTTTAAAACTAAGGGTGGTCAATGCCAGTGGTACCCATGAGCTGTGGTGGTTCATGGTCGTCACTTGTGAGGAGAACAGATAGTGGGGGTTGTTACTACAAATGACATGAATGAAGAGGGATACGTGATTAGTTAATGATGTCTGATAGTGTGTAACCTCTTCCTTCATGCAAAAAGTTTTTAAGTCACTATTAATATTTTTCTGCGACTAACTGGATAGGCTTAACCAACCTTCAAAGAATAGCAGCGGGTCTAGTCCTATCCACCTTGGGAATGACAGCTGCTGCCATTTCTGAAGTGAAACGTCGATCAGTGGCCAGAGAAGTTGGGGAAGCACCGATTCTTCCATTGAGTGTCTTCATTCTGGTCCCACAGTTCCTCCTGGTGGGTGCAGGGGAAGCATTCACATACACCGGGCAATTAGATTTCTTCACAACCCAGTCTCCCAGAGGAATGAAAGGGCTAAGCACAGGGCTCTTCCTGACGACAATCTCGCTCGGTTTCTTTGCAAGTAGCTTCTTGGTTGTCGTTGTTCAGAGGATCACATCGAAGTTTGGCGGGGAAGGGTGGATTGGTGAGAATATTAACAAAGGGAGACTTGATTACTTTTATGGGCTTCTAGCGACTCTGAGCTTAATGAACTTTGGAATGTATATAGTCTCTGCTAGGTGGTACAAGGCACAGATGCAGGAGCCTAATAGACCGACAAACAATGTGAAAAGTTCACCAGAACAAGAGTGCTGAGTATTGGACCTGGCAAATGACTTATTTTGAGTCAATTATTTGCACCGGAAGAAGAATGTTGGAGTTTGAATTTGTAGTCGGAATTGTCTAAGAGTTATCGAGTACACAACTGTATTATAGTACAAGTAGTAGTTTCATAGCCTACTAAATGAGATTGAGATTGATAAATTTTTTTTTTTTTTTTTTTTTCCTATTTTTTAGAGATGATGAGGCTGTCTTTGTTCGAAATTTAGTAATGTATGTAAAAATCATTCCAGATAATCAACCGGGATTAAGCAGCCTTGATGTTAAGGTCTACTGAGTACTGAAAGTGAGCATTCATAAATCACTTGACATAGTAGAAGTCCTTGTTATTTTAATTTCGGCTTTTTATACATCTTTGTCATCCCTTTCCCTCCAATTGTGTTCCAAGTTTAGCTAAACAATTGAGAAAATATACCACCTTTCTTTTCCTCAAAATAATTCCCTTTAAACATGGGTAAATGATAGATTAGTCGAGTTTTTTAGTTAAGATTTACCGTTGCAAAAATAAGTTAAGTTTGTGACTTGGACATGACATTTGAAGGGTTTGGATACCGAGAACCTAAGAGGGGGAGGGGGTGAATTAGGTGCTCTTTAAAAAATGTAACTTAACTTCCAAACTTGATCCTTATTGTTGTAAGGGAGTCTAGAAGTTAGTTGAAGTTAAGGAGTAAAAGCAGTAAGCAACAATCGTTGTAACTGATACAGATTCGTCTTAACAAATGGAGTAATAGCTACTTTACGAGTGTAACAGTGGTTGCGATTGTTACGAAGGAACAATAAAAGCAGTAAAACGAAATAAAAGTTGCAGCGGAATAAAAACGAGAATAACAGAGCGGTTTTGAATTGGTTCGACCAACACTCTAAGGGCCTACGTCCAATCTTCTTTTATTGATTAATTTAAGTTATCTACTCCGACGACTCAAACCCGTACAATAAAAGGACCAACAACCTACTCCGGTTGCGACAAGAGATCTAAGACAACTAAGTCTAAGAACTCGACTTTCTACCTTACAATGTTTTTACAAGGATCAAGTTTCTTCTAACATATTCAAGAGAATAGAGGAAGACAACTTATGAGATCAAACACTATTAGGCAAGAAAGTATAATACTCAGAGTAACGGTTGTAAGGACTGTATCACTTGAAGACTTAGAAAATTTTGCAAATGAAAGAAAAGCTTTTAAACTTTGAAAGACAAATTTGCAAGTTTCAGATTTTACTTATCAGAAAAAGTCTTGAAGATTTCACCAAATGAAGTGTGCTATTTATAGAGGAAGAGTTCACTATGGGGGCAAACTAGGGTTTGTAAGCCAAGCTTGACTTTCCCATGTTTGCACCAAAAGTGCTACCTTCTAAGAATCACAAAGCATAAAGAAGATTTAAAAGCATTCCCAAAAGAGTTTCTTGGCTTGGTAAATCAGAAACTCAAAGCAACAAGCCAAGCACAAAAGGACAATCTCAAAATAGAAGTGAAAGTGACATATTTGAGAAAAGCCAAAGAAACATTTTTTCAATAAAGAGGAAATTCTTTTTGAAATGAGAAAGGGACATTTTGCAAATAGAARGAATCACAGCATAGTGCTGAGATTAGTTCTCTCAAAGGGCGGCAAAAAGAATTGCTTTCAAACGAAAAGGTTCAAGTGATATAGACCAAAATAACACAGCTCATAGTGACAGTCCAACTCACTGTTATTCAATCAGAGTAACAGTGAGCTGAATTGTTACTTTGATGCTACCAAGTATTTTACTTAATTGCCTTTACATTAGAGACACACAGCTACTTCTAGTCTTGTTTGGGCTGGTTTCAATGCTTCAATTTTCTGAAAATGTAAACTAAGAAAACACACATGAGAGTGACATGTCATCATCAATCAAAGGGACCTAACAACATTGCTTTTAAGTATATCAATAATGTAAATTTTCACCATTTAACCTCGAAGATAGGCATACTGAGTGATATGTTACTAAAAGAAATGTCAGAGACAAATTAAGAATTCAGGGCTAGTGTGAGCCTTTTATTAGAAAACGACTATGGAATTTACCGGGTCTAGCAAGTTGGAAAATTCTGGTATGGAAAATTTTGACTTCAACACTTCCTACGGGCGAAGAAATGGGTAAAAGAGATTTGCCTTGGGCAGGACCATGTGCGTTATGTCACGAAAGTGATTCACTCGAAACTCTAGAACACGTTTTTCGTGATTGTGGTTTTGCTGAGCGCTTGTGGCTAGGATCTTCTCTTGGTATTCGTAGTTCAATGGGGAGGAGTGTCTCTATTCAAGTTTGGATGGTTAACTGGTTAAACCTCATCCGTAACAATGAAGATAATCAAAYAGGAACGATCACTTTCTTGAGCATATTGGCTGTAATTTGGACCGCGAGAAATAATATGATTTTTAAAAATGTAAGTCCAAATTGCATGACATCGATGGCATTGCATCAACAAGGAGTTCAGAACGCACCTCAAGCCAGGGAAATGACGAATGAAAAAAACAAAGGTGGAAGGACGTCAATAATGATGATGACAGAATGTTACATCAAAGACGGTTAGTTATGGCGGGATATCCAATCTTTGTTATTGGTAAYGGACAACATTGTTCTCTTTTGCGAGGTTATGTTGATGCAGGATGGCACAAGTCATGCGAAGCAGCGATCGGATGGATTATTAAAGACCAAAGTGGACAAGTTATTTTCGAACATTCAGAGAGAATTTGGGTTGAATCTCCTATACAGGCCAAGGCAAAAGGTGTTTTGGAACTAGTGTTGTGGACATTAAAGAATAACCTTCTTCATTTTTCTATAATGAGTAATTGTCATAATGAGTAATTGTCATAAGCTTATTCTACAATACTTGGAGCTGGAGGTCGCACAACAGGGGATCAAATGTTTGATCACAGAAACTTGGAATCTTGTCCCTAACTTTCATTGTTTTTCAATTTCGTTTATTCCGCGTGTTTTAAATAAAAAGGCGCACAGACTAGCTGCTGCAGCCTTTACTTTGTAAGATACTAATTTTCCAGTTGGCAAAAAAAAAAAAACCTCGAAGATAGGCGCAATATTCATGGCATAAAACTAAAACAATAAAACATCCAGGTAACAGAATTAAAATCTATAAGAGGTTTCCAGAGTATCACAAATCAATCAACGGTACTTAGCAGGTCGATCATGAATCCTCAACTATCTAGGGCATACTTTACCTAAATGGTGAAATGAAGAACAGTGATGGCGCTAGCCTTCACCTATACAACAATCGTCATTCAAGACAAGCGTTTAAGTTCATCTCATCATTAACGCCAATACACCCATGAACGAGTTCATTTGCATTGGTCCATCAAATTTGCATGTATCTGAGAGCTCCATCAACCGCGAAGCAGCCATTGATAAATCTTTTTTTTGGGGAATGAGAAGACGGATTACCATACAGAGGATAACTTTGGCGTCGCTTGTTTTAAATCTCGTTCCAGTTATTTTCTGCCCTTGCTCTTCTTCTGTGACCTCAGACATGCTCTAAGAGGAGGAAATTCCTTCTTACAAAGCGGCATCACTGGTTTAGGTGGGCAGGCAAGCGGCGGAAACTCACTTTCATCAGTCAGCGGCAGTGACTCCACAGAAACCACTCTACATTTCCAAAACAAAGAACAAGTCAGTGAAGCAGACTAAAACTTCACAGGGAGAAACATGAAACACAATATTTGTTAACTTTAATCTAATTTAGACTTGGCAATAGTGACCAACAAAGGTAACCTAACCCAATAGTAACATGCCTGAAAAAACCAAACCCCGAAATAAGTCAACCTGGTCCCGACATGCATAATATACCCGAATAACCTACTGGCGAGGTCTGCTCTTTGTAAATTAGTTATTAAAAAAGAAAAGGTCACATACTTATTTTCCTCGCTTTTTAAGGACACTTTGTCCTCCTCTGATATAGGTACAGTACTCGTCAGCTCACTTAGCGCATCCAGAAAGACCGAAATATCAGAAGAATCTGATTGCTTGCCAGCCTCTGAAAATGACAAAGATGCTGGGGATGAAGGTTTGCAACTCCCGAACTCGGTGCTATCGAATGATACTGATGTCTCTTTAACCTGATCAACCTTCAAGTGTGCCAAGGGAGGCGACCTTATCAGGATAGGTTTACTTCCATGTAGAAGAGGAAATTCATTCGCTGAGTATTTAATCGAGCAACTGCGTTCTCCTATATCAGAAGAAATACTGGACTCTTTGGGAGTGCTAGCTAGTGAACCCAAAATTTCACTTTCCTCTTCATTTGCCTTTGCCAGTGACTTCCCAATTTCTTGTTTCACTTCATCTTTGTCAAAGATTAGATTCTCTTGCAATGGTATAAATACACAGGTACCACTAGATCCAGAAACTGAATTGCTTAGCAAAGGCCCATAATGATGATCAACTGAGGAGACGGTTCCTCTCGACCTCCACTTATCATGTTGAGATCCTGCATTAGTTTGGCAGAACGCTCTTGAATTATAAGCAAAAGGAGTTGATCTTAATTTCCTTCTCTCTTCAAAACAAGCTGCGTTATTCAATTCGAACATCCCTCTCGCTTTCCCCTTGTCGTTAATATTCAAATTGTTTAGTTGCGGTGCTCTTGGACTATCAGTTGAAAACGGTTTTATTCGTAGTTTCCGTTTCTCTTCCACAGTATGGTTAACTAGCACTTGTGCACTATCAACTGAACAGGATAAGCTTTCGTCCACATAACAGTATGAATTCTGATCATACTGAATGTTTAGACCCAATTCTCCCCTTCCAGTATTCCAGATTTGACCGGGTACTGACATGGCAGGCCATACAGGGTATGACAACATAGCATAATCATTAAGCCACAGACCATATTGTATGCCAGAAAGAACATCAATGTTCTCATTTTCTGTAACAGAACTTTCAGAGCCATATGGGGGCACAGGAATTAACACGTCCACTCGCTTGCCTTTTCCATTTCTCTCAAGTGTATTATTGAAAAATCGTTCTAGCCCGGCTCTGAGTTCTTCAGGGGGGAGTATCAAAATGTCACTCAACCTTTGAAAACCATAAGAGAGAGCACTTTTGATACGGAAGAAGTTACCTGTTGAAATATGAAGAAGAGCAATCAGAGCATTAAAAAAGGTTTCACGAGAACAAGTAATGTCTTCCAGTAAATATATTAGCATATTAACCACCTTTGCTGACACTGCGGCCTAGATTGTTGTCATCCTTAAGAGGATCCAAAATGTTAAGGAACTTGACCGGAAACAGATTTTTAGTTTCAACAACTCCAGTTGGAGGCAAAAGAACTTCTCTAGCGCTCCGCAAAAACTCCTCTGTCAGCAGTAATTCGTTACAACCATGCAACAAAACAACTGTAAAGGAAAAACACAGAATAATATTAGTATCAGCATAATCAAGGCTCAAACAAGACTCGAAAGAACGAAAAGCTGGAATAGTATTTACCATCTATTTGAGGAAGAGCAGAAATTAAAACAAGGCCATTGAAGGCAATGCAATACTTATCCCAATCAAACGTGCTGTAGTATTCTAAGAATTTGTACAATACCTGCTTAAGTAAAAGGGTAGTGAGTTCTTTATCTTTAGCACACAAAAAAAAAAACATCACCAACTTTTCTAACTTAAAGTTACTTACCGCTAAAGGACAGTTTAGCGACGAGTGAAAAATATTGATAACATGTAAGACCATAGTTTCCAAAGCATATGTTGATATAAGACCATAAAAGCCTCCTAGAAGCCGACTCTCATAGTAGCACCATGCTTTGATCAGAATAATACTGAGCTTAAAGAGATGATCTTTACCAACAAATTGGTCAACCTAAACAGTCAACACACAGATTTTGATGTTATACCATTTGAATACAGAACAATTATCCACCACAATATCAAGATTACCTTAACACCAATATGTCTCTTGAAAAACTGTCACATATATTTTTTTGAAACACATATATTACACAATTAGGTTACGATGTATTGAAAGGCTTGTTAGCGGTTAAATAAAGCAGTCTCCCAAAAAATAATTGTGAGAATTCGTGATGTAAAATAAAGGCACACATCACATTAAATAAGAAGCGTGGACAATTTAAATCTATCATTGCTCGAAGCATAAAGAAAGAAAACTTTTTTGGGTAAATATATTTCAAAATTTGACGAGACAATGGGAAAAAAATAGCTTATTTAGTGCAGGATTAAAAATACTCATACATATATCAGAGGTCGTTGCCACCAGTCAGGTTCAACAAGTACAATGCAGAAATTGCTAGAAAACTGGGATGGTAGAATATAGATTAATAGCCCATGTTACTTTCACTCTTCACTTTTCGAGTCGTACCTGTGTCGTGACATGGTATGGGTATACATTCCGTACCCGACACTTCTCCTAGGAGAGCTGAACTTGTGAGGCTCGCATCACAAAAGTAGGGGGAGAGAGGTTTATAAGGCATTTAGTATTATATTTAATGATTTTAAGTCTTTAATTGTCAGACTTCTTTCCATTATACTCAACAAAATTGGAATATTTCAGAATAAAAAGTGTACTTTTTGCTTTAAATACGTGTCCCCGCACCCATATCCTCATTTTAGGACAGGGTCCCCGAGTCTCAAAATTGTAGTCATGCCGAACCCGACACTTGGAGATGTACATGTGTCTAACACTCATACCCAACATAGTTAATAGCATTATGACTAACCTGCTCAAGGAAGTACAGCGTAGAAAGCCCCGAGGTTAGATTAAAGGATATATCAACCGCAATATCCCCCACAGTGCACTTCACAACTCTAACCTGTAGCCACATAAAAGTTGCAGATATTAGACACATACCCTCAGGACAGACATGATATACGCTTTTAGTAGTGTCTACATAAATATTCAGTAAGCACCGTGATAGAACATGCTTGAACCAATTCACGATTTGCTTGGGCTGAGCGAATATGGTAACTTAGGTCTTAATAGCATAAAGAGTCACATTCAGTAACATATCTGAAAAAGAAACCTAAAAAGCATAGCAACATTTCGCTTAAAAGTTGCAACACCAGACAGCAAATTGAAATATGTAGCGAATGAAGCACTTAAGATGATTCATATGACTATGTGAGTAGGCAAACAAACAAGTATTGCCACATAGATCCACTCTGCCATGCAGACAAAACCTAACATCACAAATGACGTCAATACACAAAAAAAGTAGATTGTTAGCGAAATTGGAAGATGCGGAAGATAAATAACCGCCACTTTTGCAATTAATGCGAAAAGGATACATTGCCAAAAAAAATAAATGTTGCAAGTCAGTTTGTCAGCAGGCGCTTTTCATATTAGATTACCAAATTCCACGTAAAAAAATTAGCAACATAGACGAACAGTGACGAACACGGTGAAAGAAGAAATTATTGGCACCAGATCATTCAATCTAGATATTACAGCCAACAGAAATATGAGACAATATAGAAAGTAAGAACAAACTACCACACTCATTGTCACGGTCTTAAACCTAAGCCACAACACCGAATATGGACCGAGTTATTAAGGTTTGAAAGGTTACAACAATAGCATTTAATGGCAGTATCGGACACATATTTGGGCAACGGCAAAATTCCATTATCAAGGCTCAAGTCGAGATTAAATACGATGCACATTGTTGCCATCATCTAGCAGCAACCTGTTTCCCTTTCTTTAAATCTAGAGCAGACACCCTTTAATTTTGGTAAACGGAGATATTCTACACAAGAATACCAAATCAATCTAGTATTTGAAGTTTGAACATAAGCATGCATTTTATACAGAAAATAGTATTGTATTAAAATACAGAAGTAAAGGCTTTTGGCATAGCAACACTAACGCATACAAGCACAGTCAACTTGCATTTAGGATGAAAAATCATAATAAATATTAAATATATAAAAAAAATAACTAAAAAAAGATTTTACGAGGAGATAGTGATAATGATGATTTTCCTAAACTTTCACATCACGAAGCAAAATTCACTGAGTAATCAAAACTTGCTTAAATACCAAATCACCGTCGCTCAAATAAATGCTCCAAGATATGCCATAGGAAAAAAAAATCTTCACATCAGTGCTATTTTCATTTAATTTGCAACAAATGATTGGAGTACATTCGACTATTTGTTTTCAACAAAATAAGAAATGTTGACGTTCTCTTAAGCACGACTATCCAACTCTGTGCAATTATCATAGTATTACATTTTGGTTTGAGCCTTGATCTAGGAATAGAGGGTTTTTTTTTTTTTTTTTTGCAAGAAATCTAGGAATAGAGTTCTGATCTCTAATAGTGATGATGTTAACGCCTCAAAATGCGCTCGCAGTAACCTCGAAAATCTTAATAAACCGGTCATGATTTGGTGTCACTGCCGATACTTGGTACCATGAATATGATGGATAGTCAAATGTCTCACTGAGTTGCCTTTTCACTTCTAAATGTACATGATGAAGTGATGAACTATGTCAAACAACTGCTTTCCAACCGAAATATGTGTCCCTTATTAAGATCAGGCTTGTTATTATTATTATAGTTTGAAAATGCGCAAGTCGCACCGAGGCGCTAAGGGGCAAAGGCGATGAGGCGCAAAGCGCAAGGCGAAGGCGCGCGGCTTTTTGGATGCGAGGCGCCCTAATTTTGATAACAAATTTGTAATTTCCAAATAATTTTTTGGGCAACAATTGCCTTTTTAGGAGTTTTCAAGTTTGTTAACATGTCAAGGAGTAAAGTTAGGAATAATGGGGAAAAGAAATGGCGAGCCTTGTCTAAAAGATATGGAAAGTGCGTACTAGTTAGCCTTGTTAGGTGAGCTTCGTCTAAAAGGCGCAACTAAAACGCACCGAGGCGTTTTGGCTAGTGCCTCATCCAAGGCGAGCCTTAGGCGCACTGAAAGAGCGCTTTTTAAACTATGGGCTAGTATTAATCCAATGAGATGTTGGAACTTTCTGATAACTACGGGACATTGATATTGGTAAATGGCAACATTGCACATTTAGAATATAGGTCTTATTGTGTGGGCCTAATAAAGAATTCACTAAATAGTATATGTTATCATACTCCTTAGTTTTAAAAGGCACAATGTGCATCAAAGACAAAGCCAGTAGTGACAAAAACCTAACAAAAACCTACCAAAACCTAGGCAAAGGGATGCCTCGTAAACATAGGGAGTGCCTATTTTCACAAACAAATTAGTATTTTTAAAATAATTTTTGTGAAACAATACCCTTTTAAGGATTTTAGATAGGGCTCACATGTGAAGGAGTAGAAGTTGGGTGTAATGTGGCTAAGAGAAGGCCTACACCTTACTAGATGTGTCTTAGCTATAAGACACTTAGCGGCACAGAGGAGTTTTGGCTAATGCCTCACTTAGCCTTGGACGTAAGCACGTCAAAGAGCGCTTTTTCAATATTAATTACGCTTTCACATCAAATTCCCCTCCTTGACAGAGACAACATGTGCAAGCTGGTAGTTTATGACTTTATGTAGGGTATAGTTTAATCCTCACTATTACCACTACATATACTTTTTCACGGAGAGGAGAAGAGTGATATTATAGGCATGGTTCAAACACAAGTTTCCAATTTTATGGTCTAGGACTCTTTGTTTTGCCGTCTTCATCGTGAAATCAATAGATCTCTGGTTGAATATCTAGGGATATATAAGGGAACAAATGGTAGAAGGAAACTTTACGCACGGCTTTTACTTGGATGCATCAAATCTTTCATAAAAAAATTAAAATGCTGGAGTCCTTGTAGGTTAGAGTCGCGTTCCTTGTCGATTTTTGTAATATAATGGAGGTGTTGTTATCTCTTAATGACAATCAGTGTGATAGGTTGTTCCTTTCATTAAATCGTGCAAAATATTCATGATCCACGATCAATATACTTTCCTTTTTTGTGCTAAAAGAACTGTTTCTCTTCTGAGAGAGCATACAACGGTGACTCAGTAAGTAGTGACAAAGTAGAACATTACCATCATTCAAATAACATGATGCCACAGAAGCTGGCATTTTATTATTTCCATCGGAACTAAAATAGAGAGGCTAAAACAAGGAATAGATGATAAATGACAAAACTCTTAATGAGGCATCAAATGGCAGGATTTGAGCAGCATCGATTATCTTTCCATGTCAAACAAAAACATATTGGTAATTATCCCACAAAAAGTTGAACGCTTACATGAGACCTCAGAAAAAAGTGAAGAGAAGTGCCTGAAATTAGAAGATTAGCAAGCAAGAAGCATTAACGAATAAACAAGAAGGAATAATTTCTAAAGCAAAAGAATATATAGTCTTTAGTTCCCATAGAAATGGAAACGTAGGAGCCCATGAAGCATTAATGAAAATGAAACTTGAACCCAATGGACAATGAAGCCTCTACTTCCCATTCAAACTTAATTTTCCAAAGAATGGTTGATTAGCCATCAAAAAACAAAAAAGAGTATTTGGAAATGACGAAGAGAATTTCACAATAGGAAAATTCCATGCTCTGACAATTCAGTCAAGTTCATACATTGCATAAATTTGTGCTGAAAGATCTATCTAGTTGTTGTTACTTTTTAAATCGAAGGTCCGACAAAATGGTCGACTATTCAATCTTTACTAATTAATTGAGCTATTACCTCCTAAGGCTTTGATGTAGTGAGCAATTAACTTTCACATTTCTTTTGCTCGACACTACCTTACATGGTTCTTCTCTACATTGGAAAATTACATTTGGTCAAAAGCATCATCAACTTTCCATCTAGTTGACCAGTTTTCTTTGTGCATGAAACCAAAAAGTTGTTCAGGAGCTAAGATGGGTCCTTTATCACTTTCTTAGTTTGAGAAGGAGCGAGGTGCACTAATGCGATGGGATCCCAGGGGCTAAGGCGCAAAGCACGAGATGAAGGAGCGCGCCTTTTGGACACGAGGCGCACTGGTTTTTCAAACGAACATCCATATTTTACAGTCAAATTTTGTGCAAGATTAGTCCTTTTTTTATTCCTAAAGAGGGCTAACATGTATTTACAAGTGAAAATTAAGGATAAGGGGGAGAAGAGAAGGGTAAAACAAAAGAATTTGGAAAAAAAAACTATGGACTTGCATACTAATGCGCCTCACTAGTTGCGCCTTGGGTGTGCCTCATGCGCCTTAGGTGTGCCTTTTGTATTCCATGCACCTGAGGCACTATGATGCGATCTCATTGGCGCCTCATTGTGCCTAGGCGCACCTCAGGAACGCTTTTTTAAACTAAGATCACTTTACTATCGGGGGGACATGGTTTGGACATCTTGCCAAGCTGTTTAGGGCTCAAAAGCTAAAGCTTTCCTTCTCGGGAACCACGAGAGCGCTTCGCGACTTAGCGCAAAGTTCCATTACTATTAAGGGATGGATCCAAATAGCACCGGGCGGACATTGGGATCGGAAGCTTCTAGGGTTTTTCACTAAAATTCTTTGTTGATTTCTTTGTGTGAGATACTCCCAAGGGCAAGATTTTCTCTACGAGGTAGGAAAATAAAGTATCTTAAGATGGTGGAAAAACTATCTTAGTCAGACTCGTTTAAACACATAGTGAGTACAACCACAAAGGAGGTTTATTAGGATCAAAGTTATTACTTAGAAATATGAGAAAGGTTTTAGGTAATGCAAAGACTTTTATTATGAACACTAAGAATTATTACAAGAGTAGAGAAGTATTATGAGTGAAGTATTTTTAGCTTAACTTAGCTTGCTTTTGTAAGGCCACAAGCCTTCCTATTTATACTACTCTCATGAGGATGCATGATAAGCATACATCATACACCTTGCACCTTTTGGTGTGACACTTTGCATTTTCCCTTAAGACACTTATGTAGTCTATTATGCTTACACCTAGCAACCTAACCTTAAGACACCTAGCAAGCTATCCTTAAGACACCTAGCAAGCTATTTACCTAGGTAATTATTTTACATAATTACCCTAATGGTAATCTTATTTATTTATTTACATTTTATTGTCTTGATTTAAACTCTAAGTGTTGCACTCAATTGTTTTTTATTTTATTGAAAATCTGCATATTTTGGCTTAAAATGAGGTATTCAAGTGTCATACCCCATGTATGTGAGCGTATAATAAGAGGGGTGTAACATAGGAGAAACACTAGATAATATCTTTTAGGGTGGGATGACACATATAGCTCGTTATTTGTTTTGTGAAGTATATAAGGTTCAGTCTACTAACGTGTGAGATGTGTTATATGGCTTTGAAAACGAGGTAAACAAATTCATGTATTTAGGAAGAGTAACATGGAGGCAATGGTTATCTGATGGTTTATTTGGAAAAAGAAGAGACAACGTAGGATATGGTTTTTTGTTTGAGGCTTCGCCATGTTTTTATTCAATTCATTTGCCATTGTAATAGAAAAGCACACCACCCATTTGCCATTGTCCTAAATGTCAAGTGTCCTCCCAATTGAAAAATTATTCACAGGAGAAAAGATCATTGGTTGATAAAAGGTGTATATATTAAGGGAGGTAAGGGACAAGGTAGGCTGAGGCGCAAAGGTCAACGCGTTGCATTGTGTGGATGATATAAACTAGTGCCACGTCTAAACAAAAGACCAACTAATGCTGCAGTCCACATTTCAATTTCTGTATGCTCCGACACCAACTAGGGAAACAATCAGTTTCAAAAAGGCAAGACAAACGAGAATGAAAAATTCATTTAATGCACACACAATAGCAATAGTAATAGCAAGACTAAAATTTGGCAAATCAAGCTGGGTTGATTTTGGAAATGGAAACATAATTAAGCAGGGCGCAACAGACAAGTAGAGCAGTCAATAGAAACAAGCAGCATAACTAATCAATCTGACCTTTGCAAGTTACTGAGTACCTTTGCGGGAACGGAGTATAACATTTACATGAACTGAATTAGAGTGAAATGAGAGAGGCAAAGGTACCTTAGCGGGAACGGATAAGACATCCTTAATTGGAAAAAAAGGATTGTTGGCTTGATATTGAAGGAAACTGGAAATCTGCGAAGCCAAGTCATTGGTAGTTTCAAATTGACTAACTACAGTCAAATCCACATCTCCATGAGGAAGGTATGTCTTCAAAGGCACTGATCCGCATAGGTAAACCTGCAAATTTAACAACCCATTATTATTATAATTATAAACTTGATTATTTTTGGTGTCAAATAAGATACAATAATACACCCTCCATCCCGGTCATTCTCTCTAACAACGTCCACAAATGGTCCCCTCCCCTCCCCCTCCCCTCTCCTTTAGTCTTTTTGCCAAAACCAAAGGTAAACAAATGAATATGTCCCTCCGCTCCATTGAATAGTAATCTCTACCGTTGACAGTGATTTTAATCATGTAGCAAAATTAGAAGAGATCAATTTGGAAATGGAACACTCACATGACGTCAGAGATGTTAGATTGTTAGCCCAGGTCCCAGGAGAAACAAGGGAGAGATGGTTTTTGAATAGAATTTGAGGTCATGCTGTGTACCGTTAAAGTGTTAATAGATGATACTAACTCCTAAATCCAATCCTCTAATTTTTTTATTTGGGTTTTATTCTTATTTACTTTTTTAGGAAGATTGTGTGGTTCAAAATTGAAATTAATTTGCATGGGTATCGTGTTTTGTGTGGTGCAACTTCATTTCCTTAATTCTTGTGCAAAAAAAAGGGAACAATATAGCGGATAGGAGGGAGTAACAAGAATTATGTCGAAGGAGAATTGTTCGGAGTAAGGATCCGTCTTAAATTTTAAAACGCGTCAAATACAAGCACTTGATAGTAATAAAGACGGCATTTCTCATGCAACTTGTCATGTGATTTGATATGTATTTGACCTATCTTAAACTTAATACATATAATGTCCGTCTTAAATGAAAATTTGTGTGTTCAGAGAAGCACCGAGTTAACACTAGGTTGGAGAATCATAGACACAAAGTTGATAGTGGTGAGGTCTCAAAGTTGCCAAGAAGAGAGACTCTTGGGCCGTAATGTTGCGGGGTTGGTTGAAAAAGGGTCTGATATAGGTGATACAATACCTACTCTCAACACTTATGAGGCATTAGCTGAGAGATAGATTGGCCTTGATACTGCTGGAAAGGAGCACGAAGTGCTAGTGGATGATATCCCCTTGATAAGGTTACTTAGATGAAGATATGTTCTTGGAATATTAGGGGATGTAATGACCCCTTAAAGCTTATGGAAATAAAGAATTTTATTAATGATAATGTGGATGTTCTAGATCTCTTGGAGACTAGAATTTAAAAAAAAAAAAATCTGCCAGAATAATTGATAATACTTTCAGGAAGTATAGTGTGGTAACAAATTATGATTGTCATGTTAATGGAAGAATTTGGCTAACTTGAAATCCAGTAACAGTTAAGGTTACCATTGTGGAAATTAAGGATCACATGATACATTGTCATTTGGTCCATCATGCTACTAATAACTTCTTTCATTGCTCCATTGCTTATGGAAGTAATGATGCTAAAGATAGATTAGCTCTATGTCATGCAATGACATTAGTCATTGTGTCTTTGAATGGATAATACTAGGGGATTTAATGTGATAAGAAATGTTGTTGAAAGGATAAGCAACACTCCCCTTACATTGTCAGATATGTTTGACTTCAATAATTGCATCTTACAATGTGGTTTGGAGGATATTTAAAGCATTGGCTGTGAGTATACATGAACCAACAAATAGGATTCTGGAATTAGAGTCTGGAAAAAACTAGATAGGGTCTTGGTGATTACTGGTTGAATGAGCAAATTTCCCACCTCTTTTGCTAATCTAATGTGCTTCAGGGATTTCTGATCATTCCCCTGTGTTTGTCTCAATCATTGCAGATTTGGACATGAGACTAGGTTTTTTTTAAACTGTTGAATTGGGCACTCTGAATATCATGATTTGGTTGCCCAAGCCTGGAATATTCTTATTGCGGGCTTTAGAATGTTTATGCTCTTCTCTATACGGAAAAAATTTAAAATATAGCTTAACTAAGCTGCACAAGCATCACTTTTCTAATATTAGTCTAAGAGCAAAAGTGGCTAAGAAGGTCTTTTAAGCTGGCATATTCAGCTCCAAACATCTCCTCAATCCTCTAGCCTAATAATATAATAGAGGGACTTGCTAACTGCTTATGTTAGAATTAAGATAGACGAATTGAGTATCCTAAGTCATAAAGCAGAAGTTGGCAATACTATTATTAATGATAGTAGCACTAAATACTTTTTTTTTTTACAAAGATTCAAGAAAGAAAACATGCTCAGATTATTGGAGAATTGAATGAGTCTAATAGTATTAGGAGAGTGGGAATGAATAATGTGGCTGATGCTTTTATTGACTATTATACTAGTCTGTTGGTTTCTTCTCTACCTGTTGCTCCTCAGGACAAGAAGTTTTTTCTACTGGTCAACCAGAAAGATGAGATTCTCGGATTAGACCTATTACAAAGGATGGAATAAGAAAGCATTATTTGACATTAACTCTAATAAGAGTTTTGACGAAGATGACACTCTTGGCCCTTAATAGAAAATGATTTTCATAGGGACATCTTGGATTTCTTTAGAACTCGTAAACTGAATAAGCAGGCTAATTCAACCCTTCTAGCTATTATTTTAAGAATAAAGTGGTTCATTCAATTCAGGATTTAGACTTGTCTCATGTTGTTCAACCGTCTACAAGACCATTAAGAAGATTCTTTCTTCTAGATTAGGCATCAAATTTGGTCAAAATATCCTTTACGACTTTGGTCAAAGAGTATGATAGAAAATTCATATCACTTAGGTTCTTGATAAAGGTGGATATTCGAAAGGCCTTTGATACACTTCAATGGAAATTCATTGACAACATGCTCCAAGCTTTGAATTTGCCTCCTCAATGCATTAAGTGGATCATAGAGTATATAACTGGCTCTTCATTTTCTCTTAAAATAAATGATGAAATGGAGGGATTTGTTTCAAGGAAAAAAAGTGGGATGAGGCAAGGGGCCCCTTCTCTTTCTTCTTGTTTGTCCTTAGCATGGAAATATTATCCAGATATCTTAGACGGATCTACTCCAAGCTTCAAAATTCTTATCGCCCTAAATGCTCCAGCCTGAAACTAATCCTTTTGATATTTGCAGATGACCTAATGGTTTCCATGAGGAGGGATCTACCATAAGTTAAAGTTGTAAAGGATATTTTGACCAAATTTACTGCCTAGTCCGGTCTCAATGCAAATCCTAAAAAAACTGAAATTTATTTTGGTGGGGGTATGCAATCAGGTTAAGCATCTCATCTTATCTTAAACTAGTTTTACTGAAGGCCATTTTCCATTATAATATTTGGGCTTATTTCCTCTAAACTTACAAAGGAAATATATGGTGTTGTTTTGACAAAAAATTCAGAATTGTGTAATACACTGGTTTACTAATTAAGGCTTTTTCCTATGCTGGTTGGGTGAAACTTATTAATTCTATAATTTTTTGCATAGACACCTCTTTGTTGTGTTAGTATTCTGCTTCCTAAATGAATTGTCAAAGCTATTAATAGACTCTATAATAATTTCTTTTAGGATATTCAAAATAAAAGTAGAAAATTGGTGATAAGAGCTCGAAGTAAATCTGTTCTTTGTGGGTTAAGGGTGGATTTAATGTGAAGGAACTCTTTTATTGAAATAAGGCGTCACTGTCTAAATGGATTTGGTAATTGAATCAAGCTAGTGTTGGATTGTGGAGGAAGTGGATTTACACTTTTCTCCTATCCTCTGCTGGAATGTTCAGTGCAAAGATAGCTTCCCTGAAAGCTTTGAGAGCATCCTTAAAGTCAGAGATCTCTGAATTCAACAATCAGGGAATAGATAAGTTGCTGACTTGCTGATGATAGCATATATAATTGTGATGTAAATACAAGCTTAGGGAGCATTATGAGTCTGGAGGGTGGATAAGAGTCTGACAGGGGGAGAAGTTATTCCTAAACACAAAATAATAACTTTTTTGCCACTAAGAAAAAACTTGCAACCATAGACAACATTGTGAAGAAGGGAATGATAATAATTAATAGGCGCTGCTTGCGCAAAAACCAAGTGAAAAGTCATAACCATTCTATTTTTCATGTGCTTATGCACAGTAAATATATGTTATCAGGTTATACGTTGGATGAGAATGAGAGGAAGGGGAGATAGGTACATTACTTCTCTTTAGTGGAGTGTTAGCAGAAGAAACAAATGACAATGGAAGTCTAGATGGTTCAAAAGTAGTACTGCTACTACTATATATTTCATTTGGAGGGAGAGATATAATAGGCTATTTGTAGAGATAAAACATATTGAAGACCATATTTTTAAGTTGATTCGTGCATCAGTTACAATTAGAATCTGTAACTTGATACTAATTGGTTTTAGACACCAATTTTTGGATACACATAGATAGATAAACATAGTTGGCTATAATTGTATAGTTATGCTTTTAGTGGATATTGCTTGTAAGAAGCTCTCAAAATCTTTATTCTCCCCTTCAGAAAGTCTATGTGTCCCAGGATGGCAGGGGGCGCACATATGCTCATATCTTTACTAGAATCAGTTTTGCTATTACAAAAGGAGTAAGTGGGCGCCACATAGTATCTCGGCTGCCCACTAATGTCTTGTAAATTGTTTTGAGCTTGATAAGAATTGCTTTTTTATAATAATAGTAGTAGTAGTAGTAGTAGTAGTAGTAGTAGTAGTAGTAGGAGGAGGAGGAGGAGGAGTAGTAGGAGTAGGAGTGGGAGTGGGAGTGGGAGTGGGAGTGGGAGTAGGAGTAGGAGTAGGAGTAGGAGCAGGAGCAGCAGCAGCAGCATCAGCAGCAGGAGTAGTAGTAGTAGTAGTAGTAATAATAATAATAATGCCGTTATTGCCGCAACTTCCTTTCGCGTGGTGTCCTTGCTTTGTTCTCGCCTTTTTGTTCAAGTCTTTTTGTCTTTTTCTTCCATGCCCGACACTGTTCGATACCATTGTCCTTTTATGGGTCTTAGTGGGTGTCATGATGGTGTTGGAAGGGGTCTTACTATAGATTCCTTGCTCCGGCACCTTTGTGATCGACATTGTAGTGGCGATGCTCAGGTACTTACTCGTCAAACTCTTCTTGATAGTTTGGCTTTTTTTTTTCTGCTGCTGAGATTACCTTAAAGCGTATGGGGGTTTGGTTATGTGGGGAGCGCCTTAAAACTCATACCTTTCGTTCTAAGTGTCGGAACAGTCGGGACGATTCTGTGGCGCCCCCGGATTGTGGTGATGGCCTTGTTCGCTTTGTTATTTATGATATTCCCAGGCCTTCAGCTCTGTCTTCGTTGATTCCCGCGTCTTCTGTTGGGGTTGTTCTTGTTGGTTTAACTATATCTATGTTTGATTATTTATTATCTATAGGGTTACGCACTGTCAAATTCATCCCTCCAAAGTGTTGGCTTGGTTTTTTCTCGGGTTTTAAAAGGGGCATTAGATGATGTGGCGGACTCTCCTGATGACCATTCTTGCTGGATTCGCTTGCTTGTGTTGCCTCTTTGTATACTTAAGAACTTTTCCCAAAGGAGTAATCTTGAGTGTAGGACTGCTGTTAGGCGCCAGCGTCAGGAGAAGAGTATTGCCAGTGATATTCCTGCTTGGGGTGTGCCTGGTGGTAGTTTGCAACTTGTGCAGGAGACCTTAAATGAGGTTCCCCTTCTTTTATTATGGAGGAGGACCTTGATTTGAGTGAGCTTAAACTCCGACAATGTCGGAGGAAGATTTGTGATGGTCATTATACTGCCGATGTTCGGGTGCTTTCTTCATCAGGCATTGCTTCTTACTCTGAAGCCACTCTGGCGGCTCTGCGAGATAAGCATCTCATTTCCCCATCTCCCACCTTGTCGCCTTTGCCTGTTGATCACCATCCCCTTGTTTCCTCTTCGGCTGTTGTTTTGGATATGATTTGGAGTTTCCCGCGTGGCATATCTTGTAGGAGGGATGAGTTACGTGCTCAACATCTTATAGACTATTTGGGCGGAGCTGCTATTGCTATTTCGGATGATTTGATTGCTTCTATTACTCGGGTGGTTAATCTTTTCCTTGAGGGCCGGTGTCCGCAGGTTCTGGGTGAGTACATTACTAGTGATTCGCCAACACCGCTTGTTAAACCAGGCGATGGTATAAGTCCTATTGTTGTGGCACTGTTTGGAGGCGCCTTGTCTCTAAGGTCGGTGCTTGTTTGGTCGTTCCTTCTTTATCTGGTTATTTTGAAGGTCTTCAGTTTAGGGTTGGGGTATCCGGTGGAGGAGAGGCTATTCTGCATGCCTTGAATCGGTTCGTTGAGGCTCGTGGTGGTGATGTGGGTCTTTCTATATTGTTGATCGTCTTTGAGAATGCTTTCAACTTAGTTGATCGTGTGACCATGTGACCATGTTACAGGAAGTCCGTCGTCATTGGCCGTTTCTATCCCGATGGGTGGATTTTTGTTACTCTAGTCCTACACGGCTGTTTCATGGGGAGCTTAGCTTATGGTCTTATCGGGGGGTTCCACACGATGATCCTTTGGGCCCTTTACTTTTTGCTTTGGTGTTGCACCCGTTGGTGTGCAAGATCAAGGACTCTTTTCACCTAAGTCTGCAGGCTTGGTACTTGGATGACAACACTATTGTTGGGGACACTTTGGTGGTGGGGAAGGTCTTAGACCTGTTTCTGGAGGATGGTCCTCGGTTTGGCCTTCATCTTAATGTTGATAAGACTGAGGTTTTTTTTGCCTATGGAGGACCCCAGGAGTCGGCTTTCGGGTGTTTTCCCCCCCTCTATTGGTCAACCTTTGCATGTCACAGTTCTGGGTGGTCCCGTCAATGTTTGCCTTGTTTTTGGCAGTGACCTGGTAGCGAAGAG
Organism: Silene noctiflora; assembly: GCA_009801015.1. Lineage (NCBI taxonomy): Eukaryota > Viridiplantae > Streptophyta > Magnoliopsida > Caryophyllales > Caryophyllaceae > Silene > Silene noctiflora. The sequence continues at coordinate 94,460 of VHZZ01000734.1, forward strand.
AGTGACCAGAACCATAGAGCTTATTGATTCTGTCGCAAGGATTGATGACCCACAGTGTGAGTTGCTTCTGCTTCGGGCTTGTACTGGTATCTCCAAACTTTACTTTGCTTTGCATACTTGTTCCCCACGTGTCTTTGGGTCCGCTCAGCTTTCTTTTGATGCAACATTTCGATCTAGTTTAGAACGTATTGTCACTGCTTCTGGGTCTGGTTTTGGGGATTGGCAGTGGCGGCTTGCCACCTCCCCTTTTCATTTTGGTGGGCTCGGGGTTTATACTGCTGGGGATGTCCTTCATTATGCTTTTATGGCGTCTCGTTTGCAGTATGCTGAGTTACAGACTAAGCTTCTATGTCCTTCTGGTATCATTGTTGTTGGCCCTACTTTTGACTATTTTTTTTTATGAGATCACGGGTTCTGATCTTCTCCGTGATCCTAGTGAAATCGCTCCCCCTAAACTTATGAAAAAATTGGCATATATATATATTTCGCAAAAGTTGCTGCTACATCGGACTTTATTTTCTCTTTTACTCCGCGACATATGGCGTTATGGAAGTCTCAGCAGGGTGCTCACTCATCTGATTGGTTGCGTGAAGTTCCTATTTCTGGGTTGGGGCAGACTATGAATGGAAAGACCTATCGTAGTGTGGTTAGTTATCGACTGGTTGATCCATTATTCACAATGTCTAGGCCATGTCCTTCTTGTTCTCGAGTCTATAATGGTTATGTCTATGGCGATCCTGCTGTCTCTTGTGCCGGTACTATGGGCAGTAAGCATTGACATAACCTCGTTCGTGACACCTTATTGGATATCTGCATCAGGCTTGGGCTTTCTGTCGGTAAGGAGGTCGATATCGGTTTGGTTAAAGGGCATGACAGGCCCCTTCGTCCGACGGATTTGCTGCTTTATTCTCGGGACATGGGGCGTGATATGTGTGTCGATCTGACGGGGTCTTCCCACTTGACTCAGTCTGGGATGTCTGATTTTGTGCCTTGTCGTGTTGTTGTTGATGCTGCTCAGCTTAAGTGTGCCAAGTATCGGGATTTGTGCATGGCGGCTGGTTATGGTTTCCTACCCTTCTCCTTCTCTTCGCTGGGGGAGCTCGATATGGATGTTGTTGCCTTGCTCAAGCGAATTCAGAAATTCTCTGTGTCTCAAGATGCCGGGGCTAGTTGGGCCACTTATATTTTTTTCTAGACTTATCTTTGTTATCGTTAAGGGAGTGGGCGCCCAGATTGTATCTCGGCTGCCCATTAATTTCTTGTAAACTTTGATTTTATCTTAATAAAAGGTGCCCTATTTTTTATAGTAAAAAAATATAATAATAATAATAATAATAACAATAACAATAACAATAACAATAACAATAACAATAACAACAATAATAAGAACAATAATAATAATAATAATAATAATAATAATAATAATAATAATAATAATAATAAAATTATCCATCACAAGTGGCACGTTCCTTATCCTTCACATAAGATAATTTAATAAATAGAACAGAAAAAACATTATATATATATATATATATATATATATATATATATATAATAATAATAATAATAATAATAATAATAATAATAATTAAGGAAACTAAATAAATATGAATCATCCTTTAAATGCTATTACTTCTTTAATCTATAACTAAAAAGCGTAATAATTTTATTCTTAATATTCAGACACAAAAATGACATATACGCCCTCTTTCACCTTGTAATTTTTTTTTTTTTTTTTTTTTTTTTTTTTTTTTTAAAAAAATTTAAGAGCTCTTAACCATATATATCGTTACAAAAAAAAGTGAACATCATGAGTAGTATCCCGCCAAAAAAAAAATAATAATAATAATTAAAAAAATAAATTCAGGGAGGATTTGAAGCCATAATTAATACTAATAAATTAAAATCATATGAATTAAATGAAAGTAAGCTCACATAACAAGCTAACCTTAGCTTCAAATGTATCTCCAATAAGGCCTTTAAGATATTCAATGATTTTCATCCTTCTATTTTCGGACTCTATTGTGGGTTGGATAACTGACAGTATTTGCTTAGTTGTCCTTTCACCAATCTGCCTACTTGTAGTGCCAACTAATAACGGATGCCGGTTGGACAAAGAGTTCGAAGACAACGATGATGACGTAGAGGAGATAGAAAGAGGTGAACATAAATTTGAAATATCCATCATATCACTACGATTTTTTTCCTACGAAAAAAGATATAACAAATAAATTCCAAAAAATTAAAGCCAAATATCAAATATATTGATATAAAATAAAGGAAAATAATAATAATTTTTATGAACAAAAAACATTAAGATTTATAAATAAACAACTAATTTTGCATTAAACAAAGTTTTTTAATTATCAATATGTATCATCAAAATTAAAAACAAACTTGTAAATCAACATGATACATAAAACTAAACCAACTTTACAAAATGTCATTTGTTTTAACCGAGTTAATCACAAAAATATGCACAGATTTTAAATCATTTATGCTTAACTTCATTTACTCTGTAGACAATTATCAAATTGGAAGAAGATATAAAAGCACTCTACTAACCTGGTGTAAAAAATAGATTAACAATAAATACAAAACTCAACCTATTAATTTCATTGAAAAGAGATCTAGATATAAAATAGATTGATCAAACATAAAATAAAAAACATAACAAAATGAAATAACAAAGGAAGAAAAGATAGAGACCAGGTTTCAACTTTCAACTTTCAACTTTTAAGTGTAATATCACTGAACGATCATGATTGAGTTAACCAAATCAAATGAATAGCGTTGATATGAGTTTTTTTTTCTTGCAAGGAAGGTATTTACTTAGAGAAAATATCAGTTACATTACTGCAAAACTTACCACTAAGAGCGAAACTTTTATGGTAGATAAAATTATTTGGGGGATTAAGGCACAATTATCAAGGAAAAGAAACTAAGTAACTTTCTACATTTTTTTAATAACTAAGTCATCACTTCTTATAGCAATAAATGCAGTCTAATATGTATTCAAATATTTTCCTTGATTTCATACTTTAAACAACTCAAAAATAGATAAAAAAGAGATCCGATTGGATATACTTCTATCTAACACTAACAAAAACGTGCTTTGTGCGAGTTAAAGTTAAGGATTTTCTACGTGGTACCTTCCTATTTTTTTTAATCCCCCTTATTATTAAGAGAATAAAATATTCTCTTAGTTTTCCCGCCTGACTAATATTTCTCAAAATTGGGCCCTTTTTTGGATTATAAACTACCTATGAATAATGAGATACAAACCAATTGCTATTAGTTACCATTAATCTGTAAAAGTTGGGCCTTCCATCTGATTTATATAATCTACCTAAACATGATTTCATTACAACAAAATCGCTACGTCATAATTAATAGCATTTTGTATAGGTCATTTTTTAACAAAATATTTAATCTAAATTTTATAAATATTAAAATTCATATATTCTCCGCTAAATTTTTTACGTAATTTTCATTAACATTTTTTTATAAAAGATATTTACAGAGAGTTTTAATTTCTAATACTATAAACTTACGAATAAATATATGTTCTTACACTTTAACTTAATATCTATTATCCGTAGTGTATAAATATTTAAATTCGCTTTAAATTTTATCATCTTTATTTGCTAAACTCTCTAACATCCCGATCTAAAAAACCATGCATTTATGCACAAGATTTACACTAGTTCTATATCATATCCCTTGTTTTTAGACATATTATTGGTACCCCTATACTTAATAAATACTCCCTCCGATCCACACCCAATGGTAACATGGGAGAATATGGGTTATTTAAGAAAATGGGGAAAATGAGGGGTAAAGTTGGAAAGTTTGATTGGGGACACTTGAATAATGTAATGTTTTAATTGGGTTTAGGTGGGTTAAATGGTTGGTGGGTGAGTGAGCCATTTGATGGCAAACTTGTAAATAGGTAGTGAGTATAAGGATAACTTAGTCATTTTTTAGGCCAAATAAGGTATGTTACCATTGGCGTGGATCGTACCATTGGTATTAATCGGAGGGAGTAGGTTTTAAAATACCCAAACTACTATAATTCGACTTCTTAAACAGTTTAATTTTGTGTGAAAAATATGCTTATGATTAGTAGACGATATTAATGTTGCTAGAAAATCATTAAGTGTATAAACCGCGAAAGTAGTGATTAGCCCCCATAACTTTGAGCAATTGTGAGATTAAGCTCCATAAGTTACAAATGTAGCAATTAACCCCCATAACTTTGACAAAATGTGAAATCTAACCCCGTTTTTAATTTTAACATAAATATATCATTAAATCATTTTATATTTATACTAATTGTACATTAAATCATTTTTAATATTTTAAGAGTATT
>VHZZ01000734.1:102910-113531 GCA_009801015.1 Silene noctiflora
ATTGTATTGACAATTCTAGTCTCACAAATTTAACACTATCGTTATATAAACTTGAGAATACAAGGATCAATATTCCCATTTGCTAAACATAATTGTACTTTTGCATTATCTTTTTTATTTACATACCATAAACTTGAAACCAATAAAATATTTTAAAACTCAATTCTTTAATAAAAATAAATAAAACCTCAACATTAAAATTTCATCATTTACTTTTATGTTTTATTGTTGTTAATTAATTTCCTCTTAAAATGAAAAGACAAAGTTTAATGTTTGTTATGCTTACACATTTATGTTTAATGTTCCAAATTCTTTTTACTTTTTTTTTTTTAAAAATATGGTGATGATGTGTCTTGCTAAATCTTTATTAAAAAGGAGAATGGTGAGTTTTGGTGTTTTAGATTGTCTTTTTATATTATTTATAGATTAAATTAATTTACGTTTTTAACGGATAAAACTTAATTACTTCTTAAACAACTACAAGGTTTTAGTCTACCTATTGTTTTATGTGTATATTCCGTATCATCATTAAGTGTGGCCGACACATATCATGTGAAATTTCATCAAGTGCCTATTTGTATCATCACCCACTTGGCTCGCGAACTTGGGAAGGTTGTAGATAAAGAATCTTTTCAATTCGAAATTCACATTCGCCTCCAAAGCGGGAAATGTGATGCAAAGAGCCGAGGCGGTTGTTGTCAGAGATTAGATGATGGTGCGGTTGTAATTCGCCAACTCTACGTTCAATGGGATTGGTGTTTCTTCACGATGCACAAGAGTCCATTTAGAATCACCTCCATCATTAGTTTGATTGCTAAAATATTGAGGGGAGGTCAAAAGGTCAATCAAGTGTTTCGTAAAATTGGGATGCAACTTGAAGCTATATAGGAAGGCTCTAAGGCTTAGGCATAAACTTCAAAAACTCCACACCCTAAACAAGATGAGTTTGAACTACTCCCTCTTCTATATTTTCTTTCCTATTTCCTTATTTTGTTATTCGAGTATTCTTCCCTATTTCCTTTTTTAGGATGATTTGTGTGATCCAAATACAATAGTATGTGGGGTAGTGTGTTTTGTGTGGTCCAAATCGACTCTCTTATTTCTTGTGCAAAAAGGAAAGGGGAAGAAAATATAGAATAGGAGGGAGTACTAATTACCAAAATAAGTTGAAAGCAAAAACAACCCTTAAAGGAAATTAATAACTACTACTAGAATAACTAGGATAACAAGTAAAATATTAACCAAAGACTCAAGTATTTTATCATAACAAGGCTTAATTAATCAAAAATACTAAACACAAGACTATATTTAACTATCAATTACCCAAAGGAAACACAATGTAGATAGACCACCCAATGATGAAAGGACTGTAATGTGTCTCAATAAGCGTGCATGGACGGGTGATATATGAGATCAAGTATTCTATCAGAAAGTGATTCTTGTAATTGAAAATATAACATCAAAGTGTTTTTGTTATAACATATTTGCATTAAATAACAGTAATTTGGGCTAAAACCGACTTCGGGCTCAAAAGCGCGTCCAAAACCAACCCTGAAACCTGAAACCCTCAAAACCGAGTCCAACATATCTTGAGATGTCGACATATATCTCAAGAATCTCGGAAAAATTACGGAATTTAGGTCAAAGAATATCACGGATAGAACCACCACCAAAAGCCACGAAGAGGAAAGTGGTAGGAGGGTACCCACACCGCTTAGCGAATTCACGATACAACTTGCGCCTCTTTCAAGAGGCGTGATGTGGCCTACACCTCTTCCCACTCGTGGCGGAATTCCGTTGGCAGCCCTAATCATCCGGCTATTACAAAAAAACAGACGCCCCTTCTCTTCTCTCTTTGCATTATAGACTTGACTTCTTTAGTCATAAAACTGATATGTAGTCCGGGAAATACCGCTTCAAGATTTACAGGCTTTATTCTTGTTTGGTTCCTTCGTCGTTGGATTAAATCTAGACCGCTGAATGTAACCATCTCCGCTTCATGATTCAACGTCTTTCTCTAATGGCATTATATTAACTTACATTTAATAACCGAGTATTCACATCGAGAGCTTGTCTCCTAGCTCTTACTTTGCTAACATCATACTCCCTCCGATTCACTGATAGGATGTCGTGGTATTATCAAACAATAATTTATACTAAAAAAATAACTAATATAGGTGTAAGTAGAGATCGAACCCAAAGGACATTTTTTTCAAAAGAGCTATCAATTACTAACAGCCATGTCTTGTGTCACAAATTGGGGTTATGTTTATGTTCTAAACTACTATGAGAAATAACAATCAAATGTAAAAAAATGAAAATTAAAGCAAGTAAATAAGATGAGATGTAAACAATATAAGGAAAACACTAGGGTGTCATGGGATTATAGGGGAGAACAAAGGAATATTCACATATAAATGTCTAAGATTAATCAAAGTTGTAGTCGGGTTAGGGCCGATGCTCTCGATCTTACAGTCCCACCTAGGTCGAGTCGGGCTAGATCTCGCGTACACCCGGTCTTCCTACCAACATCATGCATGGTTTAACTACTTCTAAGGCTCTTGCTCTTATAGGAGAAGTCGAAAAGGTAGAGGATCATGCTAGGTTGTCAATCAATCATTTCATCAAACATAACATGTGCGCTAGTTGAAACTACTACATTTAATCAATAATATAGAATCATCAAGCATGGATTCTACGCTCTAATCATTCCCTAATCTCCAATTAACTCTAACTAAAGGACTACTCACTACTCATCATGATTATCATGTTAATAATGGTGTCATACATCATAACAAAGAAAAACACGATCATCAAAGCAAGGTAATTAATAAAGGATTAACAAAAGATTAATTAGGGATTAAGGAAATATACCAACTTAAGATATGAAAAAAAGTAAGGAAGAACAAAGAGGAAGTCCTTGATTAGATGAAAAATTGTCACCCTCTTCAAGATTAACCCAAAAAATCTTCAATTACAGGAGTAGATCTAAGATAAATTAAGGAATGATTAACTAGGTTTTTAGTGATAATTCTAATCTAAAGTGTTGTATCTTTTACTAATTATAAGAGGTTATTTATACTAAGTAGAAGGTTAGGGTTAACTAAGGGCTTAAATGAAGTATAGGCTGATTAATACGACCCATGTCCTTACAAAACTCCAGAGCAACTCGTGGGGATTGAGCCTGGAATGGTGGCTACTACCCACGAACTCGTGCGAGCTCTAGGACAACTCGCTTGAGCTGAGTCTGAGCTCGCTCGAGCTCGGCAAGGACTCGCTCGATTTCAGCTGGTATTCCTCTCCCTTGGTGATTGCTTCCCCGAAATCCGTGAGGACTGGTCTAGGCTCGTGGGGTGCCCTTCATTGCCCGAAACTTGATTTATTCAACTACGGGTCTTTGTCCTTAGTCTCCGCTTGATGCTTCCATTTAGCTCCGAAATGATCCATAAATGCGAGTTTAGCACTCTTTTCCTACGAATGACACCAACCCTTATAGAATATAAAATAGGAAGCTAAAGATATACGAAACGACCCTAATTGTCATAAAAAGCATGCGAAATGAGGCTAGTTAGGGGAATAAAAGTGTGTAAGTATTGACCACAACAAAGATCCAAAACCAAACCTTTACTCGTCCCGAATAAAGAGGTGACTAAAGTTAAGACCTTTATCTAAACTATTCCTAGTAGCATATCTGACATGAGACAATTAGCGGGTCCCACTCCGCCCTTTCAACTTACAACAAGGCAACTATGAAGTAAGATGCCTTCAAGGTAAGTGGGGTGTTGTTAAAATGGCGATACATCCAAGCATTAAGCACACAAACAAGTAAATGGATGCATCTAAAAAGGAATAGCTACTCTCTTCATCTAAGTGGCGGAATCAACTAAAATAGAACAAATATAAGGGAAAATACTCCTTCATAGATACCAGTTCTCCAAACTACTAAGTCTTGAAGGATAGAAGTAAATCACCTTCAAATGATGTCAAGCTAGGTTACATTTGTCCACAATTACTAAATGATTTTTTCAAGAGCGAGGTCCTTATGGCGCTAGAAGACACTAGAGGATCGCGGAATTCCTCCTCTTGCCTGGATAAAAGGAAGGGTCGTCCCCTCTCCACCATGCAGCAAAAAAAATAGGACCATCAGTGGATAAAAGGGATCAATACATTGAGTTTCACATTGGTAGTTTGCTTTTGGTTATTTTTCTCCCTATTTGTAGCGTTTAACATTAAGTACATTTCTTACCATTTTTGATGATTGGCATTTGATACTTGGCAATTGGTCTCTCGGCAAAGGAATGCAACGTTGACCAACAATATGCAAATCTTCACCGACGTGACATTGAGAGTGACCCCATATGTAATAAGGGTACTCTAAAAGAGCATAGAAGTCACATTTGCACTCCTAATCTTAGGACAAGGATAACTTTGACAAAATTTGCAAACTTTGCAAACTTTTCAACTTTCATTTAGACATTTGAACTCAATTTGGCGATTATAGTGCCCATTCCTTTTGGTTAACAAAACAATGATGGTAGAAGTTAAAGAACGGTTTCATGACTTTAAGGGCACCTTGGAATAAACGGTAGCTAAAGAATTATTACACCACAAGGAGTTCTTGACTAGGCCTTAGTGCATGGGTTAAACGATACTAGCATGACACTACCTAGGGTGTTTTATGACTATTCTAGAAAACAAAGTCCTAAGGAGAAAGAGTATCTTCAATGGTCTATTTACCCTTGTTAAAGTTCCTAATTAGGCATTTTCCAAAGTTTTATTCCTAATGCAACTACATGTAAATACTTTTACAAAATATATGACATATAATCTAATGCAAATGCTTCTACCAACTATATGACATATAATCTGAATGCAAGCTCCTAACAACACATAGATACAAAAAACCGCAACAAAACTCTACAACACCTTTATCAACATATATCCCATCCTCCTCATGTGACAAGTGAAAAGAAATGGAATGGAAAAAGGGATTAGATCGACCATATCATGTGGTCTTCATATTCCCTCAACATATGTTGTACCTATGCGAGGAGAGAACAAAAGCACACAAGTATATACAATTCTACACCAATAAATTAAAGAACATATTTTTGGTTTTTGAAATTTTGAAATATTTAGGGTTTTTTTTTAAAATTTTGGAATATAAATTCTCATCCCCGCCTAAGTAGGAATAGGAAATTAAAATTAAATGCATGTTTTTGGATTTTAAGATAAGGTTTTACTGAAAAATAAAAGACATGTTTTTGGATTTTTAAATATGTGAAAGTAAAAACTTGTTTTTGGTTTGTTTTTTAAATAAAGAAAATTGAAATACAAATGCAATATCCAATGCATGATATGAATGAATGCATATTCTAAGTAAATGCAACTATATGTTATATATTACAAATGATGCAACTAATCTAAATTAAAGTGATTCATGCTTTCTGTTGTTTGGAGAGCTAATTTAGATTAACTCGGGTTGCTTGTGTTCAAACTTCCCCAAACCAATCACAACATTATTACTAGTGTAAAAAAAAAGAGGAAGTTTGACCATAAGGCCATGTATGAAAAATGCAATTTGATTGTCAATTTGGATTTTTTTGGTGGGGGAAAAAACGATAGTCACCTCCATGTTACCGAGGTGTGAGTCCTTTGATAGGGTTAGGACTCAAAAACTCAAATATCAAAGAGAGCCCAAATTGACTCTTAATTGGAATGAAATATACTAGCATGAAACAATATGATATAATGTAAGTTTAGATAACATAAAAGCAAGGGCAAGAGCTAAGCAAAGGAAAGGGGTGCTCACAATGTTACATCCGTGGAAAGATGCTATGGTAGCCACCATTAACCAACGATCAAACCTCCTTTTCTCATGCTTTTGGCTCTTCACTTATCATCCCCATGATACACCATGATCACTCTTGTTGTCAACATCCACGAACTCATTTCCCTCACTATCAACTTATATGGTAGCTTAATTCTTCGAGACTTCTTCTCCCATCACCCCTTGACTTCCATTATGCCCATGTGCTCCTCCATCTTCTTGAGCCATATTTGGAAATAGTAATTCGAATTGTGCCCAAGAAAGATGTACTCCCTCCAGATATATATGGCCTTCATAGGCTAAGTTGTGAAATGAGGGGTAAAGGGTACGGTAGACATCCACCCGATCATAGTAAAGTTCCCGATGGATGTCTTGAAGCAATCCGATGGCAAAGTCGTCGTTTGGCAGAACATTGGGGTTTGGATGGTGGTATGGTTGGTAGTCATAAGGGAAGGGATGTATTTTCACCATTCTTGGGTTGGCATTTTCCTCTTGAATGGGCGGTTTATTCTCTTCATGTCGAGGTACTTGGTTTACTTGAGGGGGTGTAATCATGAAGACTCCGGGCATGAGGTAGCTAGGTACTCTTGAAAGAGGACCATGGCGTGGGGTAATTCATGGTAGTCCTTCCCTAGGGAGATCTATAGGAGAGCATCCTGTAACACCCCAATTATCCGGAAGACAATTGGAGCGTTACCATCTCGGTTTCCCGAGGTAATGTTTCGGAGAAACAATCAAGAAGTCTTTATTATAAATAACGGTTTAGTGAATTACATAAATGTAAACAAATGAATAAATGAATACAAGTCATACTACTACAACCCTCTAAGAAGACTATCTCATGTCGACTCGACTCTAAGTCCAAAGCGCGGCCCAAAACCCGATCTCGTCAACAAGCAAAACCTGTACTCAACCTGCTCCCTATATGATCAGAAATATCATATGGATCGACACAGGCCACCCCGAAAATAGGTGAAAATTTACACAACAAACAACATGTCAGTTTCAATAAATAATATGAGACATGACATACGAAATGCGATTATGCAATACGACAACGAAATGCATGTGACACAACCTCCAACCACACCACACCGGTACCGGGACACACCTAGACGTACCCACAACCCGGTGACGGCAGCGCAACACCGCCCTCCAAAATAACCTGGACCGCAACCCGTAAAAAGGTACTCCGGACACACCGGCGGTAGCGGTCCCGAGAGCAACTTGGATCCCCTGCCAGACGACGTGACTTAACCTCACGTGTCCCCTCCATAAATCAAGCCATTAATGTGCACATCCCCCTCAGAGTGGGAAGCTCCGAGGGGCGACTCGAGCGTGAGACGGCCTCCCAACCGCCTCACGTCTCCAATAGAATGAGTAACACCACCGTACACCGCCAACAACCTCTACGGACATATGTGACACAATATGTATGACCAACACAATAAATGCAACATACCATTCAATATGCCAATTACCGACTCATCATGATACACGGTCCCAATTACGATATGAATACCAATTCCTCAACATTACCAATGTCATGTCATAAAATGTATTTCCCAATAACATATGAAATACGATAAACACGTTATAATGCAATGCCACTTAACAAATACTCACATGACCATCCAAATACATATACTGAAACCGAGTAGGATTAACCTACCTTTAAGCATACTCCGTAAACAATCCAATCAAACAATATTCTTCCATAAAAACTGTCACCCTAAATAAATACAATTAATACATACAATTACTAACTAATCTAATTACTAATATAATTATATGATTTAATATAATTAAAGTCAAATCCCGACTCAATAACTCGTTACACAATACTTAAAATCCGTCTTTAAACTCTACCAAAAACCAGTAACATCCACTCAAACACACGGGTTGAACCGTGTGCTTGAGCCACCAAACGAACCCCGAAACTACTCCTATGCTCGGACAACCACCACCCTATCCACCACCACCGTGGTCCACCTCCTCCCACAGCTGACCACAGTGACCAACCACCACGGCAGTCGCTCAAGGCAACAACAACCAGCAACAACAACAACGATTCAACAATAACAATAACACTTACACAACTCGGCTCCCTCAACCAAACCCAACCATAACCACCACCATTCGCACCACCACTACTTGCCGCCACCTCCAGCCAACACAACAACACCTCCAGCCGACAACAACAACACCAAACATGACCCACAACATCAACAACACGCAACAACAACAACAACAATGAACAACCGACACCCCTCCCTTTAGATCCACTTTTCCACCACCACCGCCACCTAAACCACCACCCACGACCACCACTCAACTCTCCTTTCCACCCTCGACAAAACCCACCTAAGGTCATCCCAGGTTAGGTCACGAAAGTGGGTCAAAAATCTGTTTTAAGACGGTTTCACAACAACCACTAAAACCCTATTTATACTCGATCAAACCCGATTATGGGTGATCAACGGTGGTCAAACGACGGGTCAAAGGCGGTTAGAGGTGAGTCGGGGTAAAGGCGGGTCGATGGTATAAATTAATAATATATAAACTAGTATAAGGCGGTCTTACCTCAAGGCGGAGGGACAAATGCTCATTTCTCTCTTATCTTCTCTTCTCTCTTTTTATCTCATTTGTGTGGTGAAAAATGTAGTAAGAGGATAAGGATAAGGTAGTATAGTGGGTTGAAGTATATATAAGGATAGAATGGTAGGTAGAAGTCTACATACATACATACATACATACATACATACATACATACATACATACATACATACATACATACATATACATATACATACATACACATACACACACACACACACACACACACACACACACACACACACACACACACACACACACACACATATATACGTGTTTTGTATTATTATCGCTACCATTATTATTTATTATTCCGTCTTGTAACATAATTCCTAAAGCAATATAAAATATATAATTATAAAATACGGGGTATTACAGATCCTTCGTGAGCCATTTGATTTGTTTTTGGGGTCCCTCATAGCGAATCCAATTATGGTAGTGGTGCAAGAGTGCTTAATGTTCTAGAATTGGTTTTGGTTTGCAAGTGTAGCTGTGACTACCGTCTTAGCCTCACATATGCATACGTGCCTTGGCATAACACCTTCACCCATTTGCCATCCTTATTGTCCTTTATACATGTACTTTTGTCTACATTGTGAATGCATATTAGTTGGGGAAATTCTTATCACGTTAGATTGCATGCATGTTTCATAAGTCGAGTTAGTGTTCTTATTTCTTTATATCTTCACATTTAACTCACCCTTACATACTTATGGGTGCATGAGTGAATCCGTGAGAATCCGACTATTTGTCTTGTAAGATCGAAAGGTATTTGCTTTTTGTCTACATTACGGTATCATGTTACACCTTGGGACTTGAGTTGCGTTTTTTATACCTTTGAATTTCTTTTATTGGTGCACATTGGTCATTACTTTGTTATAAATATGGATAGCTTGAGATTTGTATGTGTATTAACACTAGCTCTGAGTTATTCATTCACCACTTGTATGATTGCCTTCTGTATTCTGTCAGTACTTTGCTTAGGGACAAGCAAAAAAATGGTTTGGGGAGGTTTGATCAGTCATAATTATATATACATTTATGCCTTCCCTTAGTTAGTTTTGAGACGTTTTTGTGCTATATTAGGTTGATTATATGTTGTTTATATTAGAAATGTCGATACTTCCGCTTTTTGGTGTTTTTAATGCAGATTGGATGCATTTGTAGAGCAATTGGACAATATGGAGCACCGCGGAGTCGACAAGACGGAGCACGAAAAGAATAGCACGAGAATCGAGAAGGAAACATGGAGAAAGGCACGAAGAAAGCTGAAGGCTATGATTACGCGAGTGAGCATTGCATTACTCGACCGAGTCGTGATGACGTGGACACGCACTCGATCGAGTATAGCTATACTCGATCGAGTATTTATTATTTCCTGCTTTTTACGAAACTTCCCTATATCGGTTTATTTTGTAAAATAAATAGGAAGTTCGTAGATTATTATTAGGTTACGCTTTATTCCGCCTAAAAAACTCTTAGAATCCTTCATGTTTACTTTTATTATGCATTGTTTCAGATCTACCTCGCTACTTACGGTATTATTAATCCTTCTTCATTAATTCAAGTTTTAGTTATTATTATTGCTTTGCTATTCATCTCTTACATGCTTTTAATTATGTTTTCCCTTCATCTTATTGTTATTATTGCAATTAGTATGAGTAGCTAATTCTATAATCTAGGGTGAAAGGGGATCTAGGTTGTTAGAAGGGGGTTTATCTTAATGAATTAATTGTTAAATTGCTTTTAATTGTTGTTCTAAATCTAGTTGATTAGTTATGGCCAGAATTAGTTAACTAGTCTTGCGAAGTAGGATTATTGCAGACCGGATTAAAACTAATAAGTCGGCGATAATTGAATAGACTAGCTTAATTATAGCGACCACATGTTAAGTTCAGATCTAAAGGGCATATTTGAGTTGACCGATCATATGACCTTAAACAATATATGTAACACTCCAATTATTCGGCCAAGATAGTTGAAACATTACCATCACGGTTTCCCAAGGTAGTGATTTCGGAGATACAATAAGAAGCCTTTATTATAAATATCGGTGTAGTGAATTACATAAATGTAAACAAATGAATAAATAAGTACAAGTCATACTACAACGACTCTCTAAGAAGACTATCTCATGCCGACTCGACTCCAAGTCCAAAGCGCGGCCCAAAACCC
>VHZZ01000738.1:5122-26043 GCA_009801015.1 Silene noctiflora
AAAAAACCATTTTTCATCTATGTGAACTAGATTACTTTGATCCTTAAAAACAAACTGTTTGGTATTTTTATCATATTTCAAHTGTGAAAGACAATAAATTAATCTATCAAGTTTGTTCTTATCTGACAAAAGTGGCTTGATTGCATTTGTGTGTGAGTCAATTAGCTTTGCTGATACTCATCTGCTGATTGTTGATTGACTAACACCCATGCCCTCACTGACTTCATGCTGAGTTGTCCTCTTGCCCAACTCCAAACTCTCTAGCTGGGTAGTGTCAAAGTTCAGTCTCTTTGGCATTCTTCTACCTTTCAGCTTGTTTTTGACATTGATACCTTCCCCTGATGCATATTGTTTTTTTCCTACATTCCAAATATCTGTGCTTGTTTTTCTGCAAACCCCAAACTATGTTGCTATTGCTGACATTGAACCATGCTTTGGTTTTCAATCAATGTTTTTTTCTAGTAAAAGTTCACAGATTCTTGACCTTTCTAAGTTATCCAGATTCTTTGTCTTCATTTATTGAGAATGTTTTTTGTTTGCTTTATGAAATGGTAAGAAAGTTGTTCTTTGGCTATATGCAAATAAATGACTGGTTATGGACTCAGCAATTCTATTTATATAGTTAAACAGATTTTCACATTGTTTGAATCCATTTGGGCGCATAAATGAAATGTTTATGAAATATGGCTCCTAATTTGAAATTTGGTGCCAAATTTTCACTTAGGCAACTTGCTTTGAGTTTGATGACTTTGACAGTTTTGTTTTGCTTAAAAGACAAAGGAGAAACCCATCATCAAATCTGAAGTCCTCTAATCAAGTTCCATCATTTTTTTTTTTGGTTTGTTGTACCCTGATTAACTGTAATTCATTAACAATACACTAATCTTATGTACTTAAATTTATTAGACCTTTTTATTTTGGTAAATGGAGGCATGTCTCCATATGTAATGGTTGGTAAACAACCTTGTTTTGTAAACAATACAGTAATGTTGTCTAGTTAAGTGATTTTCGAGTTGTATTATCTATGTTAATGGAAAGCAGTAATCCCTTTGTTAAGCAGGTAAAACGATGTGTTTAGTTTTTGGAGGGAACAATTACCCAGCCATTTTATGTTATTTAACCCCTAATTAATTACCCCTCTCTCCAATCTACAAACCCCACCAATCTCCTTTATGCATATTCTATTATATTCCTTAAGTATTGTGCCAACATCAAAGGGGAAGAAAATCCTGAATAGGAGGGAGTATTATCTAATACTCTAAAAATTGTTTTATATTCTAGTTTTTTTTTTTTTCTTCCCCTAATTATTCCATGTGGGATGTATTTCTACTGTTAATAGAAATCTAAAAAAAAAAACTAGTTTAAATATGTTTGGTATCGGGTTATTATATAGTCAACTCTAATCTAGTCTCTAATATTTTCTCGTCTAAAATTGTTTTCTGCCCTATTTCAATTCCTTTATTTCTACCTCTAATTTTTTTCCATGTGAGATATATTTGGAAGTCCTAATTTAAATAGGTCTAATGTCAAATATTATCTACTCTAAAAATTGTTTTATACCCTATATATTGCTCCTCCTAATTAAAATCTAAAAAATATTTAAATAGGTAATTTTAAAAAGTTGGAACATTGTTTTATAATCAACTCGATTGTCTAATATTATATACTCTAAAAATTATTGTATACCTTATTACTATTTTCTCTTCCTATAATTTTTCCATGTGGGATGTATTGCTACTGCTAATCAAAATCTAAAAAACTATTAAATAGATAGTTTAAAAAAGTTGGAACTTTATTTTATAATCAACTTTACTATCTATTGTTATCTACTACTCTTAAAATTCCCCTAATTTTTCCGTGTGGGATATATTTACTACTCCTAATTTAAATAGTATATTGTCTAATATTATGTACTCTTAAATTTTTTTTACATATTTTCTTTCTTTGTTCCCCTAATTTTACCATGTTGGATATATTGCTCCTCCTAATTAAAAAAATAAAAAATATTTAAATAGGTAGTTTTAAAAAGTTGAAACTTTATTTTATAATCAATTCTACGTCTAATACTATCTACTCTAAAAATTATTTTATACCTTATTCCCTTTATTTCTTCCGATAATTTTTCATGTGGGATATATTGCTATTGCTAATTAAAATCTAAAAAATGTTAAATAGATAGTTTTAAAAAGTTAGAACTTTATTTTATAATCAACTCTACTGTCTAATATTATCTACTACTCTAAAAAAAGTTAGGAACTTTATTTATAATCAACTTTACTATCTATTGTTATCTACTACTCTTAAAATTCCCCTAATTTTTCCGTGTGGGATATATTTACTACTCCTAATTTAAATAGTATATTGTCTAATATTATGTACTCTTAAATTTTTTTTACATATTTTCTTTCTTTGTTCCCCTAATTTTACCATGTTGGATATATTGCTCCTCCTAATTAAAAAAATAAAAAATATTTAAATAGGTAGTTTTAAAAAGTTGAAACTTTATTTTATAATCAATTCTACGTCTAATACTATCTACTCTAAAAATTATTTTATACCTTATTCCCTTTGTTTCTTACGATAATTTTTCATGTGGGATATATTGCTATTGCTAATTAAAATCTAAAAAATGTTAATTAGATAGTTTAAAAAAAGATAATTAAAAAAAATATATTTAAATAGGTAGTTTTAAAAAGTTAAAACTTTATTTTATAATCAATTCTACATCTAATATTATCTACTCTAAAAATTATTTTATACCTTATTCCTTTTATTTCTTCCGATAATTTTTCATGTGGCATATATTGCTATTGCTAATTAAAATCTAAAAAAATGTTAAATAGATAGTTTAAAAAAAGTTGGAACTTTATTTTATAATCAACTCTACTGTCTAATATTATCTACTACTCTAAAAAAATTATACCATATTTCATTTCTTTTTTGCCCCTAAGTTTTCTATTTGAGATATATATTTACATACTACTCCTGATTTACATAGGTGTACTGTTTAATATTATGTACCCTAATTATACCCTATTTTCTTTCTTTCTTCTCCTAATTTTTAGATGTGGAATATATTGTCAATCCTAATTAAAAATCTATAAAATATTTAAATAGGTAGTTTAAAAAAGTTGGAGACTACCACGTCGCTCGAAAAAAACCTCAATGTATATTTATATTGATTATCTTTGTTTACTAATAACCTTTTTGCAAGGGAGTCTTAACAAAATAAAATGATGCCGCAAATATTAATGCACAATTGTACTATGCTTTAAAATTTGTATTGTGTACCGTCAATAAAACTTGTAAATTCGGTGACCAAGACTAGTCCCAGTTCCATTGCTCGTGACTGCACGGGGTGTTAGACGCCCCTGCCTTTTTGTAAGGAGTTCCAGTGGACATGCTTATTACGCCTGGCGAAGTTGCTCATCACAGTGCCTGAAAGCCTGAGTTAAGTTAACTTTGTGATCAAATATTACAATAATCGGAGTTCGAGATTGAGATTGCAGCAACAAAACTGCTGGAGAGATTAGGAAATTTTAAACAAGAATGCTAGTACAGGAATAGTTGAGTTGCAAGTGCATAAGTTCAAGTGTTTCGTATGTTGTAAGTTGGCTCTGTAAGAGCTAATAGGAAACCAGAAATAAAATTTTAACAATATGCAAAAGAAAAGCGATTTGAGTGATCAGTCTAATAAAAAGGATGGTTGACCCTAATAGAATAATACACGTGATTTACAGATTATCACGTATATGACATATCCGCAGGGTAGTGTTTTACTTTGTCTCCACCAAAAGTAGGAGCTGCAGCCTGCAAGTTCTATTCTTAATCTGAGAAATGGAGTTTTGAGTACTGATACAAATATCATAGGTAGACCAATACTTTTCTAATGAAATCGATCAGTTAGCAATTAGCATAGCAATAGGGCCAAATTGCCAATAGTCCAGTTAGACCTGGCCAACCGCGCAATTTCCAAACAGCCCACAGAACTCACCTACTTTTATAGAGCCGGGGTCGGGCCCCCATAAGAGGCATGACCTGCCCCAGACCCGCCAAAAAAAAAAAGCAGATAGGGCAGGGTTACGGTCATGCTTGAGTCAGCCCGGCCCAACCCTACACATTCGAGATTTAGAGGGGGTCGGTTTAGGGCCTGAGTTTCTAGGCTTGACCCGATGTGAGCTGGCCCATCCCATGGCAAGGTCTAAGTCCAATTTTACCTTCATCCCACAAATATTGTGGAAAAAAAGAAACCTTTATCCCAGCAATCCTGCAAAAAAACTTGGGTCACAATGTGACATCCAAGTCTCCAACTTACAAGCAGGGGCGTCTTGTAACAAAGAGAGGCCCGGTGCACGGCAAAAAAATGAGGCCCTAAATATTAATGTACAAGTGTATTATACTTTGATGTTTATATTGAATTTCATCAATAAAGCTTATAAATTCGGTGTCCAAAATCGGAGGCCCTGTTCCTCCGCCAGTGGTTGCACGGGGTCTTAGACGCCACTGCTTACAAGTCAAGAGTCAAGACCCTTACAGTCACATCAACCACTGTTGAATATACAACATACATGCAATTTACTATTCATGCCTCCTGCAGATATATATATATATATATATATATTGAAGTGCTCCACATTGTAATTCAGTAAATGATCAAAAAGCATCTTAAACACACATGGATTTCGAGGCAAGTCTGCAACTACTGACTGGCGAGTAACAACATTTATCAGGACGGCCTATCAAGTACGCAAGAAAAGTCAGGTGGTTCACTGGACCGGCCCAACCAGCACGCAAAAGAAGTGGGTATATACAATGCATTTTCACACCAAACCGTCCCTAAGTCGTTAGCCCGCTTGTAAGAGAGCCACAAAATACATTTCAGGGCTGCCTGCGCCCGGCCAAGAGGACATTTGATCAACTTCAGTACAAACTATGACGAATCCAGAAAACATACCCGGAACAAAAAGGCTATGAAACTAAATGTGTACTTGATCGCAATCAAACAGCATAATAAAAATGCGTCCAGTGCAGATATAAAAATTTGAATGGCTGAACAAGGAGGAACTTCACTTACCAATAATACTTAAGTAGAGCCTCTCAGATGTCAAAACTTGAATTATGTCTGGCACTTATTCGTCCCTGGAGTTTCAGGATGCTAAATGCTTCCAATAGTACCTCAGTGATCTCTATTCAGTGACTCTTTGAATCTCACTGATTATGCTACTGTTCCAAATGATGCCAATATATCACGAAGACCAACATAGAGTTAGTCACAGATCTTCCACTTCAAATGGTGTTTCATCTCCCGCTCAAATTGCCACCCATATTACCCGTTTCTTCATATGAACTCGCATACAAGTGTCGGATACCCGACCCTGGACACTTCATGCTAAGCCCGAACAAAAGAATGCCTCATAAAATAGTCCAATACAATACTTGGACACACACCCGAGTCAAATTATTTTAAACTCAATTCTAGCCGGGTCTAAGTAACATAAATTGCTACATCATGCACTAGTAACACTTCGTAGGAGTTATATAGTTCAACGTGGTGATGTGGCACTGAGGCAGAAAAAGGAGTGGGTATCAGAACGGACGCCATTTTGGTACACATGTGATCCTTTCTCAGGTAAAGCATTGATGTTTTATTTGGTTCAAAGCACTGGAGTCATACTGGCATTGGCGAATAACACCAGTAATACACAATTCTTCATTTACCACTTCTGTAGAAAGCATTGTGAAGATCTAACAGTAGTAATTGTCCTTAAAATTAGAAACACACAGCTATCAATCAAACATTTGTCATCGGGCAATCCTTGAACACAAATATTTTTTGGAGTCGTCACTGTTTATATCATTGGTTCATTTGTCACCCAAATTAACGTGGTCAATTGATCCCCTACTAAACCTGATGTTCCAGACCCAACAAACCGAAATAAGTCCTGACTCAATATGACGTGACCCCATCCGAACTATTCCAAATATTCACGACCTAAATCAACCCACTCCCGCAACAACCCAAATTTGAAACAGCTCGAACCACCTAATTGCCAACTCTATGCGGACCTACCTATCATTGTTTATTCACTTCTCATATGTTATCAATTGTTTTCCTTCTATATTCTATTCCATAAATTTGCAGGCAATTACAGCCTTACCAGCTACAGCACAACAGGTTCATGCATACCATAATAGCCAAGTGCAGTGATAATGTGCAAACTATCAAAGCAAACCACTAACTTCAGTCTAAGCTTATTTGAAGAACCCGCTCAACATATGACCAACTTAAAGCGACTCTTTGGAAGAAAATCCAATAACTAATTTATCTAGCTAACATATGGTCACTTGTGTCAGCAGCAAGTAGTTGTCAAATTTTGTGGTTTTTTGCAAGTGAGGATTTCAGGATGAATAATTTAATTATTCTGATATCGACCATCAACAAGAAGCTTTAAGCACATAACAACTCAAAGACAAAAGACAACAACATTACCGTATTGCCACGATGACTCCAGCCAATAGCGAGGTAATGGGGTAGGATATTCGCAGCCTTACTCCTGTTAACAACAGACAAAGGCTGTTTTCTAGATGACTCACGGATATGCATCTCGTCAATAGATATTAATTCCAAGTCACCATGACTATCACAAACAAAAGTAACATGTTATAGCGGAAATGACACAATTTGTACAGTTACAGGCAGTACTCATTCAGAAATGGGAGCAAGGCATATATAATTTACATCAAATATTTTTGTAATGTTGCCAAAAAAAAAATTATGTAAAAAAATATCAGCTCCAATATAATGAGCTCTTCACGAAATGTTCAAGGGATTATTGTATTCAATTATAGTACAACATAACATTTGACAAGATATGCATGGTCAAAAGAAACTCTACACAATTACTCATCTGACATATAGCATCTAGTAAATCAACAAGGCGGCTAACTCTAGTTCAGAATACCAATCACAAGTTTACAATTATACATTCTCACCACACACATAACATTACAGAGTACTCAACAAGAGGGAATACAATCGAAATCAACAATCTAAGCAAACAGAACCTGGGAGCTTGACGGAGTCAAGTCAGAGAAGCCCTCATGAGCATCGACCACATGCCATATAACAGCAAAGCTTGATTTCTTCTCCGACTGACTTTTCTGGTTACCCTTCAAAATCCGGCCAACAGCCACGTGGAAATCGCGGCCAACAACATAGATTTTGGCATCACAGGAATTCACCGAGAAAGGTTTACATATTTGTTCAGGTAAAGGAGATCCTTGCACTGTTTCCCAGGAATCGGAATCAACATCATAGACCTTGAGCTTCATCCTTTCATGTTCTGATACCACAAAAAGATGTCCATAAACAACAACACTTGATCCTGTCCATCCTTCCCTTAATCCAACTGCCATATTCTCCCAATAATTAGTTTTCGGGTCATACACCTGACCTCTAGGGGATACAAAGAATGGCCACAACCATCCTTCTGTAACTAAAAGCTTCCCGTTAAGAACAGCTGCATCATAAGAGGCCATATTTGTTCCCATGCTTGCAATTGGCCGCCAATTTCCCGTGTTGGGGTCCATAACCTCGGCCGAATCAAGCTCAAACAAGTCTGAGCTATTCCCTCCAGCCACATAAACCATCCCATCGATCAATCCAGTAGCAAAAAATGACCTTGCAGTATTCATTTGATTCAAAACAGTCCAACGATTCTTATATATTTCATATTTCAACACAACATCAAGCGGGCAATCGACATCCGATACCATCCCGCCACACACAAAAAGAACCCCCTCTTTTGGGATTGCAACACATCGAAATCCGTGGGGGCAAACTTTCTCCCTACAAGGCATTGCAGGAATGGTATGCCAAGTGAAATGAACAAGGTCAAGAACCCGCCATTGTATCTTTCCCGTGCACTTGTGGAAAGCAAACACGAATAACCAAGGATTGTGAAACCCAAACTCCTTCCTACGGGTGAAAAACCGGTCCTTACTACCTAGCAACAAGTGCCATCTTTTGCACACCACTCTACAAGCACCATGGCTCTCAATAGGTAGCCTCAACAAGCAATTGAGAGCCACATCATCCGGAAGCCCCGGAATTAATGGCTGCCCTTTTATGGCTAACTCCATGTCAGAGGAGAGATCTACAAAAGGCGATTTAATTGCAGCTACTCGAAACTTGGGGGATAATGATAGTTGAGAATCACCAAGCTTGTAAACTGGTGAATGGTTTGAAGACATTCTCACCCTTTGCATCTTTTCTTCCTCTATAAATTACGCACAACAATACCAATTCTATGGTTTTCCCTAAGTAACCTAACTAAAACCTCTTTATTTCAATTTTCCTAAACTAGAACATTTTCACAAAAGTTTGGACGGAAAGTAGAGTACACCAACTTCTCAAATATCTCCTCCAAGACAATACCACATGAAGCAACCAAAATTCACAAACAAAAACAACTACATAAAAATTACTCGTACATATACACATAAACAGACCTTAATAATTCTTTTTTCATCTGATCATCAGATAGCACAAACAATACTTTTTACATCAACTAAACAGTAATAATCAACAGTGTAAAAAAAACAGGTACAAGTTTCAGCACTTTACCAAAATATTTGGTATGAAAAACACCCAGAAAGAATCAAGCAAAACCCAGATGATTTTTTGTTAAGATATTGAATCTTTCAAATAAATTCATTGAAAATGAAAGAAATAAATAAATTGAAGAAAGAAAAATAAGACACGACAGCAGAACAAGTAAGAAGAAGACGTACAAAGATGAAAAAAAGTAGTGTAGATAGGAGAAATTAGCTGGAAAATAAAGGTATCAAACTGTTGATGTGTGTGTATTGTGAGTGTTTATGGCAACTTGGCGAGATTATTGCAGAGAAGGATACTAGGAAGGAAGGAAGGAAGGAATGATGGATGGATGGATGGATGGAAGGAGAACGCACCTTTCTATCACTTACCGAGTATTTATTTTCCTTTGTTTTTATTTGGTTGTTCATCATCTTGCGTTCTAGACTTTAATATCAAGGGACATTATGACAAAACTAACCCGGGTAACTTACAACTATGCCAAACTACCAAATTAGTAAAAAAAAAAAAAAAACCAAGCGTAATTATTAAAGGATGGTGCTCATTTATGGACGGATTTTACTTTTTTTATGGACGTAAATGACCAATCTATCCCTCACATATCTACCCCCATTTTTATGTTTAGCAATCTCCTATCAGCATGTCAACCACCACCCCTGTCAACTGCTGCCACCACCCAGACTAGACTCGTCGCCACCCCACCCGCCCTCTTTGACAACACCCACCACATGACCCGCCGATCTCTGACCACACCACCCTAGACTCACCGAGACCCACCCAAACTCGCATTTCCCCTCCCAACCCGGCTAGACCCCACACCCAAACCTTCTGCACGACAACCTCCTACACCCACCGTCCCCTCCGTGACCCATCCGCCACCATAAGCCCCCTCCCCCGCCAGCTTTTCTCCATAAGCTCTACTTTTCATAAACCCCAATTTCACTAACCCTAATTTAATTTATTTTACTTAGTTGATACAAAAAAATTGATGCATAAGTAGTGAAATTAGAATTAGTACTTAACTAATTGAGAATTATAATCCCTGATTAAGTAATTTGTTGACGATTTGATTAATTTTGAGAGGAGTAAAAGGGAGAATGTTTTTTTTTTTTTTTTGAAGGGCAATGTATGGAAAATTTATGACAAAATGTCCATGAATGAGTAAAAGTCGTACATGAAAAAGCAACTACGTTATTAAATTGGTGGTCTTAAAGAAATTTTACTTGTGATAAATTATTAAAAAATATATAGGAGTAATGAAAAATTGGCTAAAAAGGTTTCATTCTAACAAATTCTCTATTGTATCAAATTTGACAAAACTATGGGCCCGTTCTTTTGGACTGAAACTATCTGAACTGAACTCAATGAAACTGAACTGAACTGAACTTGATGGATCTGAACTAAACTGAAATAAAGAGTTAATTTGAGAAGAGAAAAATTGAACTGGACTGAGCTGAAGTGAATAAAGCTGAATTAAACTGAAATTAAGTCCAAAAGAATAAGGCCGGTAGCAAACTCTAAAAAAATTGGTATATTCTACATGGAGCCCCTGGTTTCTATATTCTATGGTATACCTTCTTTTGAGTTAAATACCTTTGACCGTCTATAATTCTTGGCTACGATCTCTGAAGATGGCAATTTTTTTTCAAACTCATGATCTCGTAAAGACGATCAATTGAAAAAAAAAAACACGCGACGTTATGAACTCGTAAGTCGTAAGAATGAGCGATATAGTCAGTGAAAGTCTATAAAATCTTATTAAAAGAGTAAAATAAAATATCAAACTAATGTGACATGACAAAAAATTATTGTGACCTGTCAAAAATTAAATTGGGACAAAGCAAAATTTCAATGAGAATCATTGTTCCACTTTTGTGTCTCATTCTGTGTTCACTTAATTCATACACATTTTGACAGATCACTTGTTGCAAATAAAAACATACAAAAAAAATATGGTGATGTGTTGATGTGTCAAAAGATGTGTGGAGCGGGACACCAAATACGACAGAGAATCCTCACTGACTTACACTACATGAGAAGATTTACGATGTGATGATTTTACAACAAATTAATGTCAGACTATTTTACAAGTAAATACCAATAAGATTAATTAAAATGAGTGCATAGATTTATGATTGTTCGCCGTTAAAAATTGGTCGAAGTTACAATATAATAAGTAGCTTATTTTGAAAACAAGTACCAAGTTAAAACGCCGCTTTGAGTCACAATCAACAACAAAAGGTAAACAAAATACACATTAGGAGGTATCGGGCATGGAAAAAGTGGTCCGAGAGATCGTCTTTCACAAGTTTTTGTTTTTAGGCATCTTTACCCACAGCTACACATAGTAAACAACTTGCCCAGTTTGGATTGGGTCTGAACAATTTGGATTGAAAACTTATACTACGAGTACTATTTTTGAGATCTTTAGATTGTGTAATTTCATGTTTATTTTAGATCTTGAATTATATTTGTTTATCCAAATTAACCATTGTTAATACACGTGACAAAATTAAAATTGAACCATCAAATAGAGAAGTTTTAATCCCAAATAGGACCTAAATATACATCCAAATGTGAGTAATAATCGAAGATGACCTGTTTTAACAAGACTCGGTCCAAAAATGTTTTGTTACGAATGACCTAGTATAACCCAAATAATTGTCTTGAGTCAAAAACCTTCCGAATTATGACCCAAATTTATCCTATGTGACTTACATAACCTTGCCCACAAAAATCTTGATCCGAAATAACTTGTACCCGAAATGGTAAGTCGAGTTGAGCTATTGTTGACTCGGCTCGAAAAACTCGTTAGCGGATCGAACTTGTGTAATTAGATGATAAAATATTGCTCAGATTTTATAAAAATATTTTATCCTGAATATATCTTTGTATCAAACATATCAAATGTTCTCATTGATTTCCCAAATATTTTGCCTAGTTGTTGAAAATATCGAAAGAAAAAAAAACAAAAATTTAACAAGTATATATAAGCTCGATTTGAGCTTGAGTTTGACTCGAACCCGAGTTAAAGCTTGCAAGCTTGATAATGGCACAATTTTTTCAAGCACAAGAAAACCCGAGATCGGCTTGAGCTTGAGTTTAGCTTCATGAGCACAAGCCAAGGAAGGCCAAACTCGTCCTCGCCTCGGCTCGTTACCACTCCTAGGCACAATAATGCACAAGTTAACACTTCCTATGGGTAGTGTCGACACAAATTCTTGTTGAAGACAGGCACTAACGTCTTAAGCATAAAATGGGTCGAATATATTCATATGGGATGAATAAGATAAAAAGTAAAATGCATTGGAAAAAGTAAAAAGTTTGTCTTATATACTCATATGGGTGATATTTAACATGTCTTAAGCTTAAGACGAATAGTGTCATTTTAAACAAGACTAGTCAGTCTGTCTAATATGCGCTACTAAGAAACACGGAATTTACGACGGGAAAAAAATTTGTCACAACTTTCGAAAATGTGAAGGGTTGTGACGGGAAATATTTGTGGCGGGTAATCCGTCACATAAAAAAGGCGAGTTGACCAAAGTCAATGACACCATTTCTATGTAACGGATAACCAATCACAAGTCTTAAAAAGGTAGCGGGTTGTGACGAATTACCGGTGTAAATACCTTGTATTACCAAAGAGGGGCTCGGTCGTATAACATAAGCACTCGACCGAGTGAGTGGGATAGTGTGTCCTGGTGGGTGTTTACTTGACCTATTAGGTCTACTATTAGACCGAGTGATCGAGTCAAGATGGTCTGGGGAGTTCGCTCACTCGGTTTTGTTTTGTTTAAACCTAAGGTTTTGGGCCTCCTATATATAATTCACGTGTAGTCTTTATCACACTTTTCAGATAAAAACTCACCCTAAAACACATCTTACTCCTTATTATTGAGTTGTTTACATATATTAAGAGAGATGTGAGGATTTAGCAATTCAAGGAACATTTATTCCTAATCAATCTTTTGGTAAGTTTCACTAATCTTCCTCTAATTTACTAAGTTAAGTCTTCTTTTTCTTCTTCTTATCCTCCTCCTCCTCCTCCCCCTCCTCTTCTTCTTTAATTACCTTTATGAGAATAAACCCTAGGAATTGGTGGATTTTAGGAAAAATTACATGTAGTTGGGTAGTTAATTTGGGATAGTATTTGATACGTGTATTATTGTGTTGTTTAGGTGCCGACTTTGTAGAGCATAACATTTGATTGTTGGCTTGTTGAAGTATTGCCTCAAAGGTAAAAACTTTTTCTACTCAATACTTGGGATTCATGTGTTTATGTGGTTAATTGAGTTATAGGTGAATTGAGACAATCAGTTTTGATATTATGGTGGAAGATTATTGTTGTTGTGTAACATGGATATAATAATGGTTGAGACAATATTGTGTGGATTGACTTGGCACTGGACTTTGTTGTTGGGGGCCCGGTATGGTTAACCGGGTTCCTTGGGCACCGTCGTCGTACGCAGAGAGCCACTCGTTGAGTCTCCCCTTATGCGCCCACCACAAGGGGAATGTGCACATTATGATCCGAGGACAGCACGTTTGCCGTGTGATTTGAGTACCACTTGTTTGTCGTGTGGCTTGTAGCACTCTTGATAGGGATACCTTGTGAGTTGTAGCAAACGCCCGAGTCTATTTGCCTCGTCATTCTAGTATTGCGAGTATTGTCTTATTTGTGTCCACGGGAGTCAGATCTTGAGGTTGTGATATTGGATATGCAAGATTTGTTGGTCGTTGTAACTTGATCGTTGTCACATTCTTGGTGGTTTACTTGTGTAAAGGATTTCTCTACTCAACCTTGTGTTGACTTGTTTGTTACTTGTGTCAAAACCATTTTCAAAACCATCTAACATGATCCATATGATATTTTCAATCATATGGTAAGTAGATTGATTTTCAGGTATATGATGATGGTGCTTGTGGGGCATTGAGGGAGGAGTCGACACCAGTCTGAGTATCATTAGCTCCTTAGTTTTGGTACTAGACTTTTATTACTTCCGCTTTTGTTTAAAACGATTTTGGAACTTGTTCTTAATAGTTTTGTGACTTTGGTTTGTATATAGAATTTGACATTAAAATTTGAACATTTAAATTGGTGCTTGATTGCCGTTTGATCACACTACCTCGAAAGACCGAGATGATTAACATCTACATTTACCTTGGCCGGGTAAGAGAGGGTATTACAACCGGTCACAAGTTTTAAGAAATGTGAGAAGATTTTTTGTGACAGATTACTCTTCACATATATAATTATCATGACCAAAAACGTAGCGAGTCCCCTCACTCAATTATTTATTTTTCCCCAAATCGATTTTCCCCCAAACCATAACCGCAAATTGCCTTCACTCCGGCCACATTCACTCCAAACTCCGACAACCTCCGACCAACTTGACGCCGTCACGCCACACTCTAGTCGATCAACTTTTTTTTTCTTATTTTCATTTCCTTTCATTATTTTGTTTTCCTTTCCTCTTTTCCATTTCTTCTCGTTTTTTTTTCTCTTTTTCCTTCCGTGGACGATCACCACCTGTTGCCGCCTCCGAGCGCCTAACCCAACTCCGGCCAACAATATTCGGTAATCCTCCTCTCCCTTTTCTTTTTTTACTCTCATTCTCTCTCTCTCTCTCCACTACAAGAAAAGTGAAATTGGGCGACAGGAAAAAGGCGACAGCTTTAGGTAGTCGCCACATTGACGACTGAATAAAAAATCGGGCGACAGTTATCAGTCGCCAATTTGGCGACTACCAATTTCCTTACATCCAACAACATTGGCGACTGAATAAAAAATCGGGCGACTGAAATCGTTCGCCAATTTGGCGATTACCTTTGTCAGTCGCTAAAGTTTCTGAGTAAATCATAATACAAACTTCGTCTCCCCATTCTATCACTTTACCAAATCAAAAAAAAAAAAAAAAACGACAACACACTCAACCTGATTCCGTCACCACCATTACCACCACCGGTTTCCACCACCACCACCACCACTAACATCACCGGATTCCGCCACAACCGCCACATTTCTCTTCTTCTTCACTTAATTCAACTTAATCAAGGTTTGTTTACTTTGTTCGTAATTTCAATTTTTAGTTTGATTTTTATTTTATTTGTAGATTTAGTGATTGTAATTAACTTAGTAGGATGTTGTTAGACATATTGAAGCTTTTATGTTTTTGTAATTGTTAGTTAATTAGGGTGTGTATAAATTGGGGGTTAGGGTTTATATAAATTGGGGTTTTTTTTAAATTTGTTATTATTATGTGAATTGGGTTATGATGTTGAATGTATGATAGATTTGATAATGTTAGTGTTATTGATTTTGATAATGTTAGTATTATTGTTTAAGTTAGTGTGTATAATTTTTTTTAGTTGTACAATTAGTGGTCCTAATTAGTGTAAGATGATGTTGTTAGCCTTATTGATGTTGTTATACTTTTAATTGTTACTTAATTAGGGGTTAAATTGGGGGTTAGGATTTATATAAATTGGAGGTTTTTGATAATTTGTTATTATTATGTGAATTAGGGTTATTGTTTAAGTTAATGTGTATTAGTTTCTTAATAATACTATTTAAGGTAATATGTTAGAGGTAGTATGTTATTAGTATAACTAATATAATGTTAGTATTGTGAAAAAAAATTAGTGTAATTTTAAATGTAATATTATTGTTAAAAATTGTTTTATGGATTATTGTTTAGATTAAAATGAAGAGATTGGAACGTTCATGGATGTATGATGGAAGGTTAGATAATAAGAAGAGACGTCCTACTACTAGATTTATAAAGAGTGTTTCCGAGTTTATTAAATTTGCTAAACAATAAGATGAATATGACTTGGTAGAAAGTAGCAAATGCAAAAACATGAAATACCTACGTGACATTAAGGTACAAGAACATCTTTATACAAATGGGTTTTATGTTTTTATTTAACACTTTCTAATAATTTCATTTTTGTGATTGTAGATGGTAGGAGGTCGAGGTCGTAGAGGTAGACAGCGAGGCGGCTCTAGTAGTCGCCTTAGTACGTCCAAGCGTGAGGAGGAGGAGACGGAAGTTGAGGTGACGACGAAGGTAGACGATGAAGAGTCATCAGACCCGGGACAAGATATCCAGTACAACGAGGACGGGAGGATGATACTTGATTCGCCGGGATTATGGTAAGTGTTATTCTTTGTTATTTTATAATTATTCATTTTTTTAGTAATAAATGCATACTTCTAATTAACACATTGTATTTCAGGTTTAAAGATCAAGTTGTTATACGAGGAGTTTCTGCTAGTACAAAGCAGAAGATGATGGGTCATGTTCCTACTTGTTGGACTAGCGCTAATGCTGAGCAAAAAGAACAATGGTTCAGTATCTTTCAGGTAGTCACACTATTTTTTTTTTATTTTACTAATATTGAATGTTTTTTTTATAGAAATCTTTTGCNGTGTTATTCTTTGTTATTTTATAATTATTCATTTTTTTAGTAATAAATGCATACTTCTAATTAACACATTGTATTTCAGGTTTAAAGATCAAGTTGTTATACGAGGAGTTTCTGCTAGTACAAAGCAGAAGATGATGGGTCATGTTCCTACTTGTTGGACTAGCGCTAATGCTGAGCAAAAAGAACAATGGTTCAGTATCTTTCAGGTAGTCACACTATTTTTTTTTTATTTTACTAATATTGAATGTTTTTTTTATAGAAATCTTTTGCCTGGCCGAATGGATTGGAGTATGTCGCCCGTCAAAGATACATCGATATCGGTACCAAACGATATCGGGACAACATCTACAAAGTTGCCAAAAGAAGGAAGGAGCCGGATCATCTGAAAGGTATTTAATTAGTTTTGTCACTTGTATTGAGTTATATATAATTTAATACGATTTTATATTTTTTAATTATATGGTT
Organism: Silene noctiflora; assembly: GCA_009801015.1. Lineage (NCBI taxonomy): Eukaryota > Viridiplantae > Streptophyta > Magnoliopsida > Caryophyllales > Caryophyllaceae > Silene > Silene noctiflora. The sequence continues at coordinate 21,639 of VHZZ01000738.1, forward strand.
TAAAATTGAAGGTGGTTCATATGAGGACCTCATGAAGCATCATGCAACCCCCGACTTTCAAGCGAAGTCTATCCAAAGATCAATCAACAAAAGAGGAGGAAAGAAGATGAAGAGGCCGAGCCTTCTCATAACGGGGGATCACGATCATTTTTTTGGATCGTGTTTTGGGTGTAAGTTTACMTATACTTGTATTATTTTAAAAGTTTTTTATATGCTTAGTAACTTAAGACCATTTATTCAAAGTTTCTNTAGTAACTTAAGACCATTTATTCAAAGTTTCTTATATGCATGTTTAATTTTGTTCATTTAGAGGGGGGAGAAGAAGAAGGATAAGGATAAGATGATCACGGTCCTGGTACTCTTTCGTGACACGCATTCCAAAGTCAACGACCGTGGTACAAGGGTTTGGATTAAGCCGAAAGATAAGGAATTATATGTAAGTTTCAAACATTCATAGTTATTAACTTAAAAAGTTTTTTGTAAGATGATTTATTTCGTATAATAATCTTTTCTTAATGCTAAGAATAAGTTTTCTATTGTAATGATTTCATTTTATAGGATGGATTTTTGTGTGAGAAAAAGGCCAACCCCGAAAAGCCGGATAATGAGATATGGTTTGACTTGGTTGAAGGCTACAAGAAGGGGATGGTATATGGAACCGGAGCCGCTCATGGTGTTTATTTACAAAGAAGCTCGAAGGTCTTCTTATGAGCCAAGGAGTACATATGAGCCGAGCATTGTAAGTCAACTACAAGCTCAATTAGAAGAAGAAAGAAGAGCAAATGCCGAGAGAGATGAAGAAGTCCGTTTAATGAAGGAAAGCATCAAAGCCATGGAAGCCTACTTCTCCTCTTACAACCCCGGTCCTCCTCCCTTTTACGACCCTAGAGATCCACATTGAAAAGGCGGCGGTAGTAGAGTCGGTGTTGGCTTTCAAGCTTAGTTGTATCCGTAGCTATGTAAACTTGTTTGGTGACTAATCTTGGATTTTATATCGGTTATGTAAACTTGGATACATTCTCATTTTCAATATATGAGATGTTGGTGGTTTCATGTGGTGGTTATTGTCAAATTTGCTAGTATGGCTTCTGAATTTGCAGGTTTGAAGATGATTTGGTACGTTCAAAATGCAATTTTACACGAAAAAGCCCAGCAAAATTGGCAACTGATATGTATTTTTGGCGACTACTGTCAGTCACCAAAACAGAGTCCAAAAACATGGTGCCTCTGATTGTGCCAGTGCAATTGGCGACTACTTAGCAACTGAAAGTAGTCGCCAAACTGGCAATTGAAGAAGAGTGTAGTCGCCAATTTGGCGACTGACTTCAGTCGCCTGATTTCCAAATGGCGACTAACCTCAGACGACTAATTTCAGTCGCCAAATTAATATTGTCGACTATTTCCAGTCGCCTGTTTTAGTCGACCGACTGCTGTTTTCTTGTAGTGCTCTCTTCCTTTTCTTCTTTTCTTTATTTTTTCTTTTTCTTTCTCCTTCCACGAGGTGCGCCGCCAAATGTCGCCCTTCTTCTCTTCCTTTTCTTCTTTTCTTTTCCTCTTTTATATTTAATTAGGTGACTTCCTCTTCCTATTCAATTTTTATTTTAATTTATATAGTTTGGTTTACAATTTACACGAACTAGTTAGATTTGGGCATGAACCAGCCCTAGCAGTTCGTGTAAACCACATGAACTGGCCCATGCCCATTGATGTGGTTTACATGAATTGGCTAGATCTGATTCGTGGAAACCACAAGAACCAGCTATTCTAGTTCATGTTTTCACCCGAATTGACCACATTTCAATTATTTATTTATTTATATTTTTGGTTTTTTAGCATTGCGATCATCTTGTCGACACAAGCTTGAAAAAAAAAACATTGAAATCAGACACCCAATCACAGAGTTATGGTCGTTAGAAGTTTTTTCTGCTGTTAATCGTTATTTGTTTCTAATTTAATCGTTTTTATTATTAATTATTGTTTAATAATATATGCAAAGGTTAATGTTATCAAAATAGGCAAATAAATGAAGGTCAAAAAAAGGAAAATTTATGAAAAAATATGAACATATATAACGAGTAATATTAAGGACCAGGGGCGTCTTAAAACAAAAGGAGGTACAGTGTGATACGGAAAAATGAGACTCCAAATATGAATACGCAATATATTATACTTCGAGGTCTGTATTGAATTTCATTAATAAAAGCTCGTAATACGGTGACTAAAAGCGGAATCCCGATTCCCACGTCCCTATTTACCCGTGGCCTTAGACACCCCTATTAGGGACGTAATATTTAGAATACATTTATGAATTTGGTTAGTTGGTTTGATATACTGCATAAATTAGCGGTGCAGTCACGTGCGAAGTGCCCTCGTGCCTAGCTCGGAGAAGACGTCGTCGAAGGATAGAGTCCTGCTTGAGCAAAGATTGAAGACCAGTACAAAATCCAAATCATCAATTAGTATCCACGTATCTTGGATAATATCTATCTCATTACCAACAAAAGATATTTGCATGCCTCCTTAAATACAGGCATATACGTACCTAATTATTTTACATGTTACAATTATATTGGAAAAACCCATGTTTTCTTTTCTCTTTTTTTTTTTTCAATAAATTTAGACCCTACAAATTACTCCTACGTATTTACGTATTACGTATCTTTGTAAAGGCCTCAAATTGGTCGAATAGAGGGATTAATTAAACGAGTATGATCATGGAGTGTTATGTACGATGATTAATTACAAAGACGACAGATGAGTTTCAAGTACGTAGGCGAAAGGGTATTGAAGCAAGCGAGTGCTTCATGGCATGAGGCACAGCAGCCGTGTGGAAGCGGCGTCAATGTAACATCGTCAACTCCGCCTCTTGTGGCTGCTAATGCTGCCGCCAGTGCCATGGAGGTGGTGGGCGACAAGGAGCGGAATAATGATGCTCGTAGTGAGGAGGCCTTGAAGACTGTCATGTTCATGAGCTGTTGGGGTCCTAATTCCTAGTCGCCATTCGGTTATTAATGCATACAACTTGGCGACTTAAAAGTTGTGTTATATTTCGTTTAATTTTTTTTTTAATTTTAACTAAAACACGCCTTAAAAAATGAGTGGGACAAAATGACTATGAAATAGAGCTTGGTTTGAATGTCGGTTTAGTACACTTTCGGTCTCAGTAAATAGTTATATTTCTTTCACAAATTAAAACAAATGTAAATTATTCACCGGAACAAAGACAGAGAGTACTCCGTAGTCCGTATCTTATAGCCTTGGTTATGTATATAGCATGCATGAGCTACGGTACGATCCTTGCAGTTGTTTTTTTTGGTTAGTATGAAAGACCCACAATGGTAATGGTATAATTAGAAGCAGAACGATTTACTTATGGTAGTACGTCAACTTCAACTATTTACTACTATTTTCGTCCCGATCAATTTTTATCCTTTGATTTTGGCACAAATACCCAAAAAATAGGAGGGGACGAATTACTAAATGAGAAAATAGTATGTGGATCAAATTAAGTGTGAATGATCAAATTATCCATCAAGTTCATTCTTAAAATAGAAAAGATAACACTTGACTAAGACACCTAAAATCGAAAAAGACAACAAATGACCGGGATAGACGGAGTAAATAATTTTCAGGTAATTATATGTTTTACGTTTAAGCAAACCGTGTTATTGTCCAACAATTGCGAATAATTGGCCCAGTTAATTCATCATACCCAGGGTAATAACCGTGGGCTCTGATACCATGTAAAATTCAACAACGGGCCTGGGTCAAACCCGACAGAGGAGAAATAGTCCACTTCACAAGCCCAATAGGGTTCCACTCTAAAACCAATTGACAATAGAGGGAGTTGCCCCTTAGCTTATAAACTAGACCTGGCAAATCGGGTCAACGGATCGGGTTCGGGTTGGGCCAGTTCGGGTCGGATCGATCAGTTCGGGTCTTTCATTRATTTCGGGTTAATTGGGGTCGGCTCGGGTCATTTCGGGTTTGTTAGTAGGTCAGTTTCGGGTCAAGTGGGTCGGGTTATTTTGGGTCGAATCATTTTTGGGTTAATAAATAAGAGAGAAAAGGCCATTTCATGTCTTTTCGGTTCAATTAGAGTTGTGTTTTGTCGGGTCATTTTCGGGTTTGGTGGTTTCAGAACGGGTCATTTTGGGTCGGGTCAAATACGGGTCAAGAAAGCTCGGGTCATGTTCGGGTCGGGTCGGGTCGGGTTTTGGGTCACATTCGGGTGATGTTGTAACACCCCCATACTCCAAAGTGCCTTGCCAAGGCCACCTTAGGCATAGAAGTGCTACCATCTCGGTTTTCCGAGGCAATGTATATCATTAGACAATAAAGAAACATACTTTAAATAAATAGTTTAAACTGATTACAACTGTCTTATCAAAACTGTCTAGCAAAA
>VHZZ01000738.1:88977-106657 GCA_009801015.1 Silene noctiflora
TATATATATATATATATATATATATAATGCTAAAATTAAAAATGAAGACTTAATTAATTAGCCTCCGATGACGATGGGTAATCTTGAACAAATTCGGCATAAACCATGTTGACGATCGACACTTCATTTTCTACCACAGGGGCACTGCCTCCTTTTCCCATGATATAGGCACGGTGATAAGATTGCGATGAGTCCTGTAATGACTCAACAGAAGATGGCCAACATGTGTAGCAACTCATAGATAAGGGCCATTTTGTTTAGCATCCGAAAAAAAGTTCGGTCTCCCCGCATCCTGCGCCCCAAATATAGCCCCTAATTTTTTTGCCTGACGAAAAGTTTCATGAGAGTTAACTGTTGTGTCAAACTCGATAAAAGCGAAACCTTGAAAATCATGCCTGCTTGTTGACACAGGGTGGACTCTTTTAATCGCTGTATAATTGGCGTCATCAATAAGCAATCCCTTCATCCACGATAAATCCTTCATTACACCCTTTCCATGTACAAAACGAACGGGGATATTATGCATAATGCATGTGAAAGGATTGACGTAACGAGAACGTGATTGTGGTTCAGTTAACCCAACCATATATATTTTTTATAAATTAAGAGAGAGAATAATGAAAGAGGTTAAGAGTAATTGTTTGATAAATTCTGATAAACAACTGAAACATTATGACGTATTTATAGAGCAAATTGAATAGTATAACGGCTACATGCATGTACAATGGCTATATATACTGTCAATAGCATTTTGCATGCATTGGTCAAATAATGTTGATTCGAAAAAAAAAAAACAAATCAAAAGGTAATAACGGTTTTAATAACACCGTTCTTCAAAAAAAAATATAACAACGGCTTACAAAACAGCCGTTTTTCATAAATGTAACAACGGTTATGAAACACCGTTCTTGATTTAATACCAGAAAACGGTTATACCAAGGCCGTTGTTAATAATCGATAACGGTTATACAAAACCGATGAGAAAAATAAATTATAACGGTATTTATGTAAACCGTTGCATATAATTGAGAACGGGTTTTTTCTAACCGTTGTAAACGAAAAGTTTATTACGGTTAATTGGAAAACTGTTTCCTTATTATTGCGCGCTTGAGGTTTACGCCAATATTTGGGCAACGGTTTTCTATATTACGTTATTGTATGTAATTACCCGTTGTTATGTGGTCATTATTAATGTGCAGAATTGGCGTAGTGTAGAATCAAGCTTGTTTAAGTTTTCCTTATAAATCGATAAAGCACAATAACACTCTGTACAAGTATGACTAGTAATCAAAATATCCCTACCGATTCATGTCGTATATGAACTTGTTTAACAAGTTTTCCTCAATTGTGGCTCAGTTCTATAAGGATAACGGGAATGGGTTTCTAAATTCTACGCAATGTTCGATGAAAACTGATCCTTTCTAGGACAGCTGAATAAAAACCAAAGTCGTCCAAGCCATTACGTTTTGAACAGAATGATAGATAATAATTCAACTAGTTTATATTGAAGTAAAAGCCCCAAATCTTATCAACCCTAATCATCAAATCTAATCAGTGTAAGCCTAATGGCTAATACTTATAATGTAACAAAAAGTATACTATATTTAAGTTCATATAACAGTAGAAACATCACACAAAAATATAATTTTCTATATTTCGAATCAAAAATTAATTACCCAGAAACCCTAATTAGTTAAATTGAAATGATTCAAGTTGGAGATTATACCATGTAAAAGGGAAAGAAGAATGGCAGATGAGGGGATGATCTTGTCTTTGTGGTCGACGACGGCGTGAGAAAAGGAAATTGACGGTTGACGGAGTTGAAATGGAGTTGATTATTGAATGGGGATTTAGGGTTAGGCGTTATGGAGAACAAGTGAAGAAGACTCGAACTCTCTAAGTAAATGGTCAGTTAATTACGAATTCTAAGGGGTTTTAATTTAAAGAGTTATTTTTGGTGTAGCGATTAAAGTCGGTTCTAATTAAAACCAACACAAAACATATAATGGCGGTTTTTATTAAAATATATTGTCACTTATTATTAACTTTTACAGTCAATTTTAACGTCGGTTGTTAATACAACCGCCACAATTCACTTATAGTGGCGTTTTTAATTTAAAATCGCCATAAATAGCTTCATGTATCACGTCTGTTCTTAATTTAAACAGCCGTAATAGACCTCCTATCCCCTAGAAATTTAATTCCTGCCAATTTTTGGGGTTTTTTTTGCGTCATTTCTGTTAGAACCGCCACGATAAAGGCGTCACGATAGGGGTTTTTTCTACTAGTGTATATTATTAGTGGTTTGGCTATTGTGTTCCTATACAAGGTATCCCAAGTTCGAGTCCGCATTTTGTTACTTCCAGTTCCAAGGCTTTGTTTGGTAAAACTATCTGAAAAGATAGCTGAAACCTGAAAAGGTAACTGATGAGTTTGCTGAAAATTAGGAATTGAAAAAGTAGTTGATTATATGAAAAAAAAATGTTTGGCAAACTAACTGAAAAGGTAACTGATTTTGATGAAATGATGTAAAAGGATATGATAATTATTTAATAGTATAGATTTAAGAGGTAAAATGGAAAAATATATCAAATCAGGTACCTGAAATCTCAAATGCTACTCTAGGTAGCATTTCATTTCAGGTAGCTTATTTGATTAAATAACCTACTTGCCAAACATTTACCAAAAATTAAGGTATCTGAAGTTTTGGTCAAATAAGCTACTTTGACCAAATCAGGTACCTGAAATGTCTTGTCAAACAGAGCCCAAAGCTATCATTAGAACGTTTAGATGAAGATTTTTTTTAAAAAAATTTTTTAGCTTAATTAATAAAGTTCCAATTAATTTATAAAAAAATGGGTAGTAGTAATAATATATAATTTTAATTTATATAAATATACGGAGTAATATATACGGTAACGGGGCCCACTTTCAAAATTCCGTACAGAGCCCCCGAAATCTCGGGGACGGCCCTATAAACTAATACCGTGATATGACCGAGACGAAGAGAGCCCAAAATTACAAAATTACCCCTTACAATAATATGAAATAAACAAAAGCAAGCTCATAACTTACAATTCAAAAATATTTTTTTTATCGAATAGCAATATAGTGAATATAACATACGGCTAAACCATACGAAGAAACAAAATCAACCTCAAGATTTACCCAAGATGGCAAGACAAAAAAGTCTATTCATGTTTTCACTTCCAAGTTCCAACACAACTCAAAGTCTCAAACTCATGTTTCCCCTACTCTTAAAGCTCCACTTTTAAGTCTTCAAGTGTGAACGTCACCTGTAAACGCCTCCCAAATTAAAGAAAGAAGATAAAATGATAAATTTTATAAACTAAGAAACTACTTTATCAATTTCCAACTGATTTTGGGTTGAAATCTTCTATTACTATAACATACTTTGATTACGAACACATTAGAATTAATTTCGGAGTTCAGGTCAAGAACCGTCTCCGTTTTTAGAACCCGTCTTGTTCCGAATCGGAAATTTATGGTATTTATAAAAGATATTTTCATGTTTTAGTGTTTTAGTCGTATACCTTAAACTCTATTCTGAAAGATTAACTTCTACCTCTTCTCCTTGAAATCCACAAATTCTCGTATTTGAACTGAAGGAGGATACTCATTTACATGTGACACATGGATGCCTTTGCCACTTTGAAGAAATGCAGCTAACGCAACGACTCTTCAAAGTGTTGACATAAGGGTTATGTTGCCACTTTGAAGAAATGCCTCCTCTTCTCTTCTCACTCGTTACATTTTAACTAGACAATTTTCATACTTTTTGATATAATGTGTTTGGTCATCCGACCACATAAATCCTATTCAAATCGCGGAGACGTCATTGTGCATAGAACGACCCATTTGACCAACGATTCCATAAGTTAAATCAATCTTTTAATGCTAATCTTTGTCAATAATTCAACGACACTCTCTCTCATAACTTTTGAGTAACGACTAAAACCGAGACTTTTCTCTTCATCTTGTAACGCAAACATGTAAATTTAAGGGTGTAGTTAATCGTTTTGTATTTGTTTTTTATATTATACACCATAATTTCATAGCATATTGCCTAGATCTGATCTAATCTCTACGTTTCCTAATCGTAAGACCTAAATGCAAAACTAACTTATGAATACTGATCAAGAATCAAGAAAGAACACAAAACCATTTGTTTCTCTTTTGATAGGTGCCTATATTGTTGCGCCTATTGTAGGAGTCACAAATATGTTCTTTTGCCTTTCTTTGATTTTCTGCAATATTTAGATGGCTAGTTAGCATTCAATCGAGCATTTTCCTACATTCGAGATCTTTCTTATATTTTCTAAATTGATTACCTAAATTCTTTGATCTTAAACAAATTCCTAAATCGAGCATTACCTTTTGTACTTTAAACAATTTTCTTAATTATTGTGGATAAAGCAAATATATGGAATCAAAACTAACGGAGGAAATATCAATGACCAGTTAAAGAAAACTAAAAATCAAATTAGAACAAAAATATGGCAAGGGTTCAATTTAAAGATAAAGTTATGAGTGTTACGGTTGGTGAAAATCATTTTTTTTGGGTGTGTTTGGATTGAAGAATGTGGAAGAAAAAGGAAGGGAGGAACTTGAAGGGATGAGAAATTCATTATTTTGCTAGCAAAATGGAGATGGAGAGATTTACAAAAATAAGGCTCTTTTCAAAGTATTTACAAGAAATGGGTCCACGTCATCACAAGTACGAAATTTTATTTTTTTAAATAAAACTTAACCTCTCGCTGTGTGAGACAGTGAGAAGATGTCATTGTCTTTGCTCATATACATGCTTGATCGGTCGTCTTTATTCTCCTTACTCCGACCACCAAAACACGAACTACCACCACCATTATCTTCCTCTCACTTCCCTTATCAAATATACCCCTTTTTTTTGAGTGATTAGTTTAGTAGTTTGCAAAGTAAATAGCCCGCAAAATCGCAGCTCACTTAATTATTTGTGCGTTTTCGGTTTCGCGACTGGCGGAGTTTGTCTCCTCAATAACTCATTTTCTCCTTTTCTTATGTCAAATATGTTTGTTTTCTAAAACTGAACATGTGGATAACAAAGGCAGAGTACGATGAATCAGGGCTGTCAATCGTGCACCGGAAGTGCTTCTGATTTTTGAGTTCATCTAAAACCATTCAATAATGAAAGTACATACYGCCCTTTGTTTCRAGAAGCCGAGAAGGACATAAGAATGATTGAGCTTGCTACTTCCATCATCACAACTTCTTATGTTTATTGATGATTAACAAGACTASAAAAAATAATACCTCAAATGAACAAAAGTTAATCAACTGACATTCATATGCAGCACTTCTAGCGAAACCGAAAACGCAGAAATAGTTTTGTGAACGACAATTTTTCGGGCTATTTACTTTGCAATATACGAAGTTAATCACTCAAATAAATGGGTGTACTTAATAAGGGAAATGAGGGGAATCGACTGGTGGTGGTAATTCGTGTTTTGGTGGTCGGAGTAAGTGGAACGAAGGCGACCAATGAAGCATGTACAGGAGCAAAGGCAATGACGACTTCTCGCTGTCTCACGCAGCGAGAGGTTAAGTTTTATTAAAAAAAAAAGATTTCGTACCTTGTGATGACGTTGACCCATTTCTTGTAAATACTTTGAAAAGAGCCTCATTTTTGTAAATATTTCGGATTTGAACCCCATGTAAGAAAAAAATTCCAAACATAAAGCCATAGAACTATCACATATTTCATTTAATCATAAATTTGTACCACTATAAAAATATACGCTAATTAGCGTTCGATTTTACCGACTCTGAGGAAAATTTGGTCACTAAATATATTCACAGTCCAATTATAATCGGTAAAAAAGTTTAAATCCTAGTTACCAGTTGATATATCATATATGAGACATCGGTGATGAATTACTCGCTAAAGTGACGAGGGAAATTTTTTCATATTGGTGTTGTTAGAGATACCGGAACTCAATTGATATACTAAAAAAAAATACTGAAACTATATTGTAATAAAAAAATGGAATTGGAAAAACCATATCGAAATGTTAAAACTTTCATAAAAATCCTAAACCCGTCCGCACATAAAAAGTTTATAAAATCAGAGGTACAAGGAAAATATGATAAAAACAAAGAGATATTTTTTTTTTTTTTTTACTTCAGATATATATTTGTATGTTTTTGTAAATGATTTGCCTATAAGAACAAAATCAATTATGTTTGATGAAATTTTTAACCTCATATAATTAAGCATTCGCGCCCATTTCAAGAGAACCTCGAGGGAGTTGATCATCTGGAATAAATCGGCCCCAAAACCAGTGATTCTTCCAAACCATGCTCATTTCTTCGATTGGAATACCTTTGGTTTCCGGCAAAAAGAGGTATATGAAGACTGACATCACAAAGACAAAGAACCCGAAAAAGAGGAACAACCCGAACTTGAGATGGCAAAGCATGGTTAGGAATATTTGCGCGATTACGAACGTGAAGAACATGTTAACTGACACATTGATGCTCTGGGCAGCTGACCTGATCTCGAGTGGGAAGATTTCACTAGGCACTAACCACCCTAGTGGGCCCCACGACCATGCAAATGCTGACACGTAGATGCATATAAAGAGCACCACGACGATGGCGTACCATTGAGGTAGACTTTGTACGGTTCCACTTACTCCGAACTTCAGTCCTATGCATATCGCCACAGCTACCTATAAATTCACAAGTTTTGGTCAAAACTCAATGGCATTGAATAAACGATACATGTTAGAGCCGGCATAAGGTTCAAAATATTAACATTTTGCAAAAAGACCGATGGTAAAACAGCGTCGGGTTATACTTCTACCATGATCCCAAACATAATTTTGCGAGTCATTGGATACGACTTGTTCAAAGTCAAAGGTCTAATTTATGCACTTGTAAGAAAATTCGTGTTAGATTTGAGACTTTAGTTTGATTCTAACAAATATACTCGTAACCATCTAAATTAATACTTTATCAGTGAAATGAGAGTGTCAAATAGAATGACATAAATATAACAAGTACCTGACAAATGAACATTTGAGTACCGCCTTCAAGGAAAAGAAACCTCCGACCCCACTTATCAACACCATAGATAGACACCAATGTAGCCAGAACATTGACACCACCAGTGATCACAGCTGACATAAGGGAAGCATTATCCTCAAACCCAATAGTCTTAAACAGAACAGGGGCATAAAACATAATCACATTGATCCCCGTAAGCTGCTGGAAAAAAGGTATCAAAATCGCGATAGTAAGGTGGGGTCGGTACTTCCTTTCTAGAAGGTTCCTCCAAGGATGCTCGACTAGCTTAGAGGTCTCACTTGCGGCAACCAAATCCTTAAACTCGTCCCCTACATCATCGACCCCGCGGATCCTCCGTAACTTTGCGAGGGCCTGCTCGTGGTTCCCTCTCTCGATCAATGAGTTAGGGGTGTCCGGGAGGATTAGAGCTCCAATGCTTATGATTATTGCCGGGACCATGGCCCCTCCAAGACTTAGTCGCCAACCCCAATTTTCGATTTTTGCGAAGAAGTAATTGAGAATGTTGGCTACTAAAATTCCTATTGTAATTGAGAGTTGGAATCCTATGTTTAACGCTCCTCTGTACTTGTATGGTGCCATTTCTGACAGGTAAAGTGGTACTGACTGTAATTAGACATTATCAAAGAAATGTGATTAGTGTAAGATGTAATGAGGCTAACAAGCTAAATTGTAACAATAATCAAAACAACCGACTTTTAATCAGAAAAAATACACATGATATGAGTATGATAATAATGAAATTTAGTAGACATTTGAATTGAATGTGCTCACTCATAATTTTACCTGATTGGCAAAACCAATACCAAAACCGAGCAAAATGCGTCCAATGATAAGCATGGCAACATTTTTAGCAAAGGCATTGATGAGAGCTCCAGCGCAAAAGAGAATTCCTCCAAATAACATTGATAGTTTGCGACCAAATTTACGGGTCACAGTTGATGCAACCAATGAAGATAATAGAGCAGCCAGGTACAAAGATGATGTGAACAAAGTTAATGATACACTATCAAATTTACAGTATTGGTTTGCTGATGAATCTTCAGATTCTTTTTTGTATACTTCTGGAAAGAACCTACTTAGAAACATAGGCATAGATGTCACACCACCTGTAACAGAAATTGAGAAAATTAATAATGAGTGCATGAACGCTTGTATTAATCAAGGGAGTAATGGGGTATGTATGTATAATACTACTATGAGTTGAAATTAACATTATTTGGTACATTCTATATTAATAATTAAGAACATCATGATACGAACAAAATTAATTTTCAGGGTTTGAAGACATGTTGGCCAATGATGAGAGCAGATACAACAAACATTCTATATTAATAATTAAGAACATCATCTCATTGATTTAGAAATTAAATCATTTGGAATGGCCTTAGAACCTAACTAGCTAAATTGAGTAATAGGATATCCGATATTAGGAAATTTATATTTGAAATTAAAACCAACATGATTCATATTCTAGTTTGGGTAGAATATTATCAAAACAAACAAATACTCCATACGCCATATTAAGGGCTATTAAGATTATTTAAGAAGAATAAAAATGTGGTTTAACTTGAGTTAATTAACAAATATCCATGTAATGAACTAAAAACATGGATAACTTGACCAAATGATTGTGGAGTAACTGAATAAGGGAGTCAAATATCGTTTAAAAATATACATTTTATTTAGAAAAAATATTAAGTTTTTTTCTCCAAATTTAATATAACTTTGTCAAAAACATTCAAAGGAACAAACTTAATATTGGTGGGATACAAGGGTCAAATGTAAACAAAGTAAAACATTTTGTGACATAAGAGATACAAATCTTTTTACCTGAAATTCCGATGTCGTAACCGAAAATAAGACCACCCATTGCTGCAACGATACATGTTGCAAGAACATATGCAGTAAGATTTCCAGGGTATTCCTTCCCTCCATTAGCAACAAACACAGGGCCACCTGCCATTTTTTCTGCTTTGTTTCGCCTTGTTCTTGAGTTTGATTTTTAGAACTAAGGATAAATATAACATAAGAGTATAAAATATAAAAACAAAGAAATCGGCAGAGAAATTTAATTTGATTGTAGTGTAAAAGAGACTATTTCTTAGTAAAAATGGAGTGCATAAGATCGTATTTATATAGAAAAATATCATTCCAGCCTTTTTGTTGTTGTTGTAATTATAGGTTTAATAAGGAAATTTTAGCTGTCGATAACAATTATTTTTACTATTTTTGTATATTTAGAGGTAATTAGTTTCTTGTTACATATTCAGATAAGACTAATGACAATAGCATTGAATCTGAATAATACGCTAATAAGTATCCATATTATCCATGTTTCTAGCAATTTCCAAGCAATTAATTATCTCTTTACTTGAACATTTAATTGTAAATCTCCAACGTTAAATCCATGTTTTTGTGTAGTTGTATATCGGTTAGGATTTAACTATTTTTTAATAAAAGGATATTTGATATACAATGTACTATCTAGTTGTAGTTTGTAGGGTCGTTTTGTACAAATATTGGTTAAACGATCATGTATTTACAATCAAATTATGATTGGGCTTCTTGAGAAAGAAAGCCCTAACAAAAATTCTTTTCTTGTATATTTATGTATGTGGTTGTTTAATTTAAATTTAAATATTTGTGAAACAACAATGTTGGAGCTAGTAACCCACCATTTAGAAAATTTTATTGGATATTCACAAGAACCTTGAACAAAAAGTCGAATAAAAAGTATGAAATGGGTTAGATATGAAAATACTATTGCAATTGTTCTTATTCAAATCCGTCAATCTGTGATGAACACATAACTTTGATATCAAAGGCAAAATTTCTATTTCAATAAATTGTCTTCCATCTTGAAAACATTTTAAAAATTTTGAATTTTTTCCTCCTAAATAATGTAGTATAGAGTAAAAAGTAATTAAAACATAAATTAGTTCTCAACAATTTTTTTAGTATTAAATAAAGTCTTATTTTGGATATTTTTAATTCGTTAAGATTTTTAAAAACAATGTATATATATTAAAATATAATTTTTTAGGGGATAATTCTCATGGTATCTCTGTGTTCTGACCAAATTCACGTGGTACTCAACTATTAAGAATGTGCTCATAGTACCCCTCAACTTTCAAAACAGTGCACCATCTAGCCTTTATTTATTTATTTATTATTTTTCTGTTATGCCGGTGGTAAGTCCTTGTCCCCCTCCTCATATCTTCACTTTTCCCTCATTTTTCATATGAACTAATAAACAATACTCTGTCACTTCTCCACCAAACCCAAACGACAGCAACAACAACAACCGCCTACCAAGGAGCAAAGCAAAGCCACCGCCGCCAGCACCAACAAGCTTGTAGCCACAACAATAAGGCTCAGCAAAGTCCAATAACTGATCAACAAATTCATTACTATAGAAGGGGTCAAGTTCTTGGTGGAGCCTCCATGCTTCCATTAGGATATTGTCCAGCTCATCTATCTCGATGTTCATCCGAGCTTCTCTCCCTATTTTTGCAAGTTCAGCAAGACGTTTTATACTTGACACTAGTAGCAAGTTGTCTCGTCTCAAGTAGCGAGTCACCACTTTTTGCAATACTTTGAGAGCTAGACAAACCTAGAGTAAGTATACTTATAGTTAGAAACCGGAAAACAAAAAATCAAAGTTGAGCAAAAAACCAAGGGAAAGACAATCACCTTAGCGTAACTTGTAATAGTACTACTACTGTACATGCAGTTGATGTTGTTTCTGTCGTTTGGGTTTGGTGGGGAAGTCAGAGTGTGAGAGTGTGAGAGTGTGAGAGTGTGATCGAGAGTGTGAGAGTATTGTTATTAGTTTATGATGGAAATGAGGGGGAAAGTAGACTTAACGCCGTCATACCAGAAAAAAAAAAGAAGTATGGGTATATATTGTGCACTATTTTGAGAGTTGAAGGGTACCACCACCACATTCCTAAAATCTTAGGTACCACGTCAATTTGGTGAAAACACACGAGTATCATGAGAATTATCCCATATTTTTTTAATAGGATACCATGTTTTGTAGTATTTATTCTACAATAAATATTAGTGTCTCAATAATTGAGATCTTGATATACAATCTCTGAGGTCTATAGTTGATAATAAATGATATTTGATATCCCCAAACGTCTAAGTTCGTACTTTGTTAAGGGTATGATTATTGGTAAGACTGTCTAAGTTCGTACTTTGTTAAGGGTATGATTATTGGTAAGACTTTTCATAGTCTTATAACTTTGCCACATCAATTATTCACTAATTTTAATTATTTTTTTCATTGTTCAAACTCTTCTCAGACTCACCTTACACTTTATACATTATATCCCTCAGACTCATCTAAAATTTTATTTTTTCACTTCACTTTTGTTGTGAGTTTTTTTATAAAAATAATAATAATTTTACACATGTCAGCCATCTATTGGATGATATCCCTAAAAAGTTGTGTCAATATTCATGTAAAGTTTTAAGTTGAGTTTTTGATTTTAAAGATGTAACATAAGACTTTGCCAATAATCTTCCCTTAAGCTTATTAGTCTTTCATGTATTATGACATTTTACCATTGTACATTGACACAAATTAGTTGATATAAGTAATAGGAACTTTCAATTGTTAAGAAAGTGGACAGAATTGTGATTAATATTTTACTCATAATTAGAAATTTAAACTCGAGAAGGATTATTAACCATTAAATTCTCTTTGGTGTCTTGAGAGCCACTATTTTAATTCTCGGGGGTACTTTTAATTAAGGATTAATTAATAGGAATACTCTACTTTATGAGGATTCTGCTCAAAATACTTCAAACTATGTTTTAACTACTAATAAACTCAACTAATGCCCTCCTTCACTTATATTGCAATAAGGCGTCTGATTACCTACTAAGCAGGTGAATAAATTTTTAACACTCTTTTAAAACCCTCCTTCAACCCCCTTTTTTATTTCATTCTCTGTTATCCTTTAATTTTTACCTTCCCCCTTTTATTTTCACCTAGTCACAATTAAACCACTCTCCACCAACGACGCCATTGATGACTAATACACCTCATTGATCATCTTAATTCATCTTCCTACTTGCGTACGATCTGCTCATTGCCCTTGATCGTTTTAAGGGACTCATCTTCACACAATAACGCAGGTAATGCTTCCTCATGACCTTTTATGTTGTTTTGAAACCTTGCTTATTTGGTACGATCTGCTTGTTGAAGGGACGCCATTAATGTTATGTGTACTCAATGTATAACTTAATTTGAAAGTTTTCCTCTTTGATCCTTTTTTTTAAGGTTTAATTGATTGACTGGGTGTTTGTTTAATTTCCTTTGTGTAAAATTAGTTTTATCTTCGATTTGTTTGTTTCATTAATGACCCAAAATTCATCTTATTATGTAGGGTGATTATCTACAAATTGTGATATTGAAATTGTCCTATGAAGGATTCCTTAAGAGGGGTGAACAACATTTGATAAAGATGTTGGGCTATGTTATTGAGCGCTTGATTCAAGGAACAATGGAGGAAAAATTATGAGTGGAGGAGAGATAAAGTACCTTCAAAAAAATGGAGGAGAGAGGCGGAAAAATATGGAAAAAAAAAGTTACAGGGGAAGGAGAAGTGGTAAGGGAGAAGGAAGAAGATGAAATTTGGTAAAAGGGGAAAATAATGGACCCAATTTAAAATTAACCTGCTACAATAAGTTAAGAATACACCAATTCTATGCAAAGTGAGGAGGCATATTAGTTTGGTTTATTGGTAGTTAAAACATAGGTTGGAGTATTTTGATCAGCACCCCTATAATTTGGAGTATTCATATTAAATAATCCTTTAATTAATCTAAACTAAAAAAAAATTACGTTAATATATTTCATACTTTCATGCATTTTGAGGCTCACAAATTTATCATCCCCAATACTTTGGATACATCTCAACTTGTCAAATATGGAGTGTGGACCAACGCCACCCACACCGCGCACACCAACGCGTTGTAAGCTTAAAGCGGCGTCACTTCTCCCACGAAACTTTGTAAACAAAGCAGTTCATGGGCCGTATCTGATTTGAGAGGCTTCGAAACCAGTGAAAGGTTAAACAAACTTGCATTTGAGGATTCGTCACCATTTTTGTGGAAAATTGGAAACCGTTCGAAAACTTCATGCCATGTCAAGACATAAAGCATTGACATAAACACTAAGAAATTCGTTACTCTTAGCATTATATATCTAGAATGACTCTCGCGATGCCAATGAACACGGATGCTTACAGAGGTCTTGAGTAAGGGGTGAGGGTACGTATTAGGAAGTTCTTTAATCAAATACCTAATCCCGCCCGCCTCGATATCGACCTCTACTAATGATTGGGAAAGTCGTGTATACTCGATATTGTTGATTATATGCATGCAATACAACATCCATTATATTAATATTAGCATGTGAATTTTGACTATGTCGGAGACCAAGCAATTTAGAATTAAGGGTCGAATCAGGATTTAGATGAATTACATGTGAGGAAAGCCAAGCAAATAAGAATACATAGCGAAATATTAAATTATAAGGCAAGAGGATAGAATTTACGTCATAAGTAATAGTGGGGTTTGTCGCACTCCCTCAATCAAACAAATTTTATTCAACTAAACTAATGTAGTAGGGTAGTCAAGGTCGAACCACAAGGAGATCAAGGTCGAGTACTAGTTTGTCTCAAATTACAAGTTAGCTACACAAATCAAGAATAAGATTGATATTAAGCTAAATAAGAAAACTAAATAAACTAACACTACTAAACTATGAAAACAAGCAATAAAAATAGAGATGGTCTAAACAATAAAGAAAAGGCCTTGGATCCGATTTTCTCCACCAACATGTTCATTTACTATCATAAATCTGTCAATTAGTTGTCAAAGAGGTGTGTTAAGGGGATACATCTCTAATTCTCCTACTAACCCCCTCTCGGGCTCATAAAAGGACACTAGTCACCCCGACCTACCTCCCTCTCGGATTCGTAAGTTAGACTCCCTAATACAACACCCTAGTATTGATCAAGGTTATTATGCACACGATAACTTCCCGGTCATCCCAATCCTTTTCTCAAAGGTAGAGTTCAAAYCGTTAACCAAAGGTACCCTCCTTGAGTTCTCCCTCCCGGGTTCAACTCAAGTCGACAAATAGTCTAAATGGGGTAGTCGATTCCTAACCTAATCAATTCTCATTGATGGTCAAGGGTCAAAAACCAACAAGAATCCTAATTAGAACATTAAACAAGTTAAATCTTTTGACTAACCCTAACTTACCCCCTCAACAACCAACTAAAAAGGGTTTAATCAAGTAAATTACACATATCGGGGATTAGTCGAATCCTAGTCAAAATACTACTCACTAATCATACTTAAACTAACATTAAACATATTACCATTAAACTAATCACAACATTAAACATAGTGAAATCAATAAAGACTAAAACTTTAAACTAAACTAAATAAAGTAAGACTAATAAAGACTAAAACTTTGATTAATTAAAAAGACTAAACTAATTAAAACATAACAATAATGAAATGACAATAAGAAAGAGAAAGGAGGGAAATACTTCATACCAACTTGTAATTAAGTGAAAGTAGGAGATAGATCTTCATACAATGTTGTAAATTAAGACGATAATCTAAATTTAAACTAAGACAAATAAGAAAATATGATTATTTGATTGTTTTGAAAAACAAAATTAAAACTACCCTAAACTATTCTACTCTACTGGTTGTCTCAATATTCTTTACCAAGAAATCCCAAAAAAAAAAATGAAGACTGGTTTACTACCCTTTGCTTTCTACTGCCTGCGCCCAGCGAAACAACCCCAAAAAAAATGAACCGCCTACCTCCTTGCTTCCTTTACTACCCAGAAACGAAAACAACAAAATGAAGGGCCCCAGATATTTGTCCACTTTTTGGTTTAATCTAGCAGTCCAATAGAGTGAATAGACCATGTAAATGGTTGACGTCCAAAACAAGCATGCGGCTCAAATGATGAGCAAAGAGGCCACATGTGCTATGCATTAGCCTCACAATTATGGCCCAGACAAATAACTCTCTTGTATTCAGTCTTCGCTTGACTTGGTACCTACAAGATGAACCGAACGGGAGCAATACTGAAATCCGACAAATATTATAAATAGATAATAATTATAATAAGGTTAACTAACCTCTTATTTTATTCAAAAATGACTTAATAATTGTTAGTCGGGTTACTAATTTGACTAAATAGGATATAAAATGTGGCTAAAAAATAGGTAAAATATAATCTTATCAAATCTCTCCATACTTATATCTTACTCGTCCTCAAGTAAGCAAAATCATGATTAATGCAAGGCAAAAGATAGACCCTTTATTTAAAAGTTTATGCACAATATAAGCATCACTTAGTTATTCTACTAATAATATCCGAATGAGTATTAGCGCACTCAACGCCCTTTCAACTCACGTAGTTTTGCTTATGAGGGAAATCCAAAACTCGTAAGGCAAGTAAGGTCTTGCACAAAAAAGGTGAACCATGCTATTAGGCAAGCACATAATCAAGGACGGGTTCACATCGACAAAAAATGACTACTTGTTTCATCTAGGTAGCAGATCCAAATCAAACAATTTCGGTGGTGTCTTTTATTCCATCATTCCTTAACTAGTAATCCAATGCCAATCAAAGAAATGACTATAAAAAAGCTTAGAAAATTACATTTACTACATGCATAAACGGTCGGTCCTCTATTCAACCGCCAAAGACAAGTGAGTATGGGTGAAAGAGTATGGGGTGGAACTCTTATGACGCCATCACCGCATCATAAACAATGTTGCGTTCATCAAAGACAAACAAGGGTCGTCCTATTCTAGCTAGGCGGCAAAGGATGACTATGTTTTTGGCAAAACGAGTGATTATTTTCGAGGCATTCCCTTTTCTTTTCTTTTTTGACATTTTTCTTATTTCATTTGGTTTCCCAGTTTTATTGAACTAACCATGGAACTTTTGTTGCTTTCCCCCTTTTTTTCTTTTTGGAATATCACATAAATTTTCTTTGAAATGATGCATAAGGGATTTTATTTTGGAATAAGACCTCATTTTTTGAAAATAAGAGAGGTGACGTTATTGAGATTCGCAACAAAGCAATCCATGAGTTTTTTGAGATTCGCCATGTTATTGCCCAAAGAGTGCTTCTCCCTTTTTTTTAATTGAATTTTTGGTCTTTTTTTTTTGTGTGTTTTGTTCGAAAAACAAAGTATGGCCGCCAAGCCTAAATAGTCACCTCAACAAAGCTACAAATGAGGTATTGCATCATGGTTTGGAATGGAATGAGCTACCATACACACTTGATTCATATTGACAAAGTCGCATAAAAGATCATCCTCGATCGATGCATGTGTAAATATGATTCTCAATTGAAATCTCATGAATTTAAAAGTTAGAAAAAGGACTACTATTATTTGGAAGAATTAAAGCCAATAAACCACTTATTCGTATTTTTTTTGATATTTTTCAGTTTTTTCAATTTTTTATGGGGTTTTCAAAAATATAGAAAAATAAAACACAATCATAACATGTCACACACATAAGAAATATAATACAACCACAATTAACATTCCTACAACAACGACAACACACCACCAAAGGACTAACACTCCAATATCCACAACAAATGTCCACTAGGGACCAACATCACCAATATCCACAATCCAACAACTTTATCCAACCAAAAACAAAAATTCTCCCCACACTTAAACTTGACATTGTCCTCAATGTCTAAAAATAAGGGAGGATAAAAAGAGAGAGTGAGTGAAGAATTTTACCGTTTCAAGCTCAAGGTGAAGAACCCTTGAATCTTCTACTTCTAAACACCATCTTCTTGTTGATACGGAGCTCAAAAAAGTGGACCTACACACATAAAACAAAATAAACATACAAACAAAGCAAATAAATATGTACAATAAAACACATTAAGGAAGTTAGACATTTAAAAATACGGTCAAAAACCTCTTTAATTTAACAAATGAGGTAGACCAATCATCACAAAAATGGTCATAATGCATCTTAGTTTATAAGCGTGACCAAAAACATTCATATAAAATAAATGAATAAATAAGAGATTTAAAAGGAGAAGCAAGAAATCAAAAAATATCATATGCATTCCAAAACTCATCACTTGACACGAAAGGTGCAAGAGATGGCTCAAAACCCTTATAAGCATCAATGGTGTAATCCTTCTCAATCATGTACTCATAGGATGGGTTAAGAAAGTTATCAAGGAAAAGACTATCAATGGGTATAAGAGAATCATCTTTGATGAGAGGGATAATCTCAAAAGTTTCCTCAAGAAATCTCTCATAAATGGGTTCTCCTAAAGAGTCAATATCAACAACATCATCGTCCCACTTCACCTCAAGGCTATCATCAAATATATGTGTACTCTCTATTTCCCAAGAATCATCAAAACCATCATTCTCCTCAAGACAATTTTCTCTTGATCCTTTTTCACCACTCAAGGCATACTCCATTTCACTACTAACTTCATCTACCATGTAGTCAAAAAGAGGGTTTTCCATAATCATCGTCACACCACTCAATTC
>VHZZ01000738.1:145232-159322 GCA_009801015.1 Silene noctiflora
TCACCTTTGACATGGTCAAATATTGACTTCATATTTGACCGTTGGTGACCTCTCCTGCTTGGCGCCAGTCTCGGAAGTCCGGTTAATCCTAGCCCGTTCGTTGCTCTAGGATTAAAGTCAATCCTGATGGTAGTGAAAATATGAAGCAAAACAATTACCCCTTATCTCCTTATTTATGCTGGGTCAGGCCAGAAATAAGGAGATAATTACTACTCATTCTGGATTAACTCGAAGAAACGGTGGAATGTCTCATTAATTTTAACGGCTAGTTTAATTAACTCTACATGTGTGAGATGAAGTGAATGCCTCATCATTATGACAGTGCAACTTACGGTTAAACAAACCCTAGTTTCACAAATTGATTTTCACCCGAGTTAATCTTCACTAAAAACCGATCAATTTTCTAAAGTCTTCATCCTTCATCTTCAATCTTTATCTCTTATTTCCCAGATTTTAACAGAAGAAAATATCCCGATGGCTCCAAGCAAAAAAGCCTTAAGTTTGAAATCTACTGATACTCTTACTCCTTTATGAAAATCCTAAGCCTGCTGAGATGATCTCAGAAAACCAGGCTGACGGTCAAGTAGTTGAGGTTTCTCCTTCTGTTGAAATAACCACTATTTTCTTCAAAGATTTCAAGTTTTCCCCAACTGGGTCCCTTGGCGGTCAGTATTCGTTTCCTAATCATCTCAAAACAGAGTTCGAGCAATTTCTCAAGGAAAATAAAATCGTTCCCACTTATACAGAGATCTGGATTCCTGCCAGTTCACCCATCAGGCTAGACTGTGCCTGTCCTAATTGGTTTTGTATTCATGAATGGGCGTTTAGGGCTTATTGTAAGTTACCTTTTTCTCCTCTGATGGTTGAGGTTATTAAGGAAATTGGTGTGTCCCCTACCAGATTATGCCTATGACCAGGAAGGTGGTTCATTCTATTGAGTACCTTTGTCGAAAGCACAATTTATCTTTTATTCTGGATGACCTCAACAGTTGTTATGCTGTCAGGACTAATAGTCCTGGCAGGATTAGCTTCGGAGTTGGAAACAAGGCCACCCCTTTGTTCATCAATCTGGATAGCGGTGACGACAAAAGTTGGGATGCAGGGTACATGTTCGTTAGAACTGATTCAATTGGTCCTGATCTGGCATATCTTAACTTTGAAGCCTGTGTGGGTGGTAAGCATGGTAGGATTTTTTTTCCTGCATTATGTCTTATTAGTGAAAAAATAAAAAATGTAAACGGATTTGTTTTTAGTTTCCCTGTAGTGGATGATTGGGCTCTGGATGATGATTATCCAGTCTGCTCAGAAAGAGTTGCTGCTTTTCTGGCTATTCCTTCTATGGAGAGGACCTGGCCTCATAGTTCTGGAATGGAGCACTTTCCTCGTTTCTTGAGGCCTAAAAGTGCATGCAAGGCTCCTAGGTCTACCATGGCTGATGGTCCTTCATCTTCTGGAGGTACGATTTTTGTTTCCTTGATTAAGTTATATTATTGTCGCTTGTGTCTCTATGGCTGATGCGAGATCCCTTTTCTGCAGTTATTATGTCATCTGCTAGGTTACCTAGACTTGATACGACAAGTGATATGAGGTCCACCCTAGGTCGCCATAGTGCTATCAAACAATACTTATAAATCCTACAAACAACTAGCAAATGGTAAGTCGGAGTCCATCCATGAGACGGGTAGTCAAACGGTTATCAAATGCAAGTAGCTATGTCTTTGTGTCACAATTAGGGTTTGAGATGTAAACTAAATTACTACAACGAAAATGTAAACAAATGAAATAACAAGGCATGCAAGTAAGGATAAAGATGTAAACAATTGATTAAAGGCACTAGAGTGTCATGGGTTCATAGGGGAATCATGGTATAATCACAATAATGAGTGAAACAAACAATTGTAGTTGTGTTGGGATCGAGTTAGTTTATATCTTACAGTCCCTAGAGAGACTTAGGTCTCGAGGCCGAGTTGGTTTATAGCTTACGACACTTACAACGACTTGGTTCTCCCTATTCAACTGTTAGTGTTAACTAAGGGCTTAAATGACTATTAGACCCTTTGAGGAAATCCGGAGACATGCTAGAGCCAGATAAAATCGTGGGGCTCCTTGCTTAGGCGAGGAAGTGGTCCTTCTGTTAGGCTCGCTCGAGCTCTGGGGAGCTCGCAAGAGCTGGGCTCGACCTCGCTCGAGCTGAGGTAGAGCTAGCACGAGCTCTACTGCTTTTCCCTTGTTTCTTGGCTTGGCTGCCCCCTAACTCGTGGTGGTTCATCTGGACTCGTGGGGGCTAGTCTAAATTGCCCGAACACTTACTCTAATCACTATGACCTTTAGCCTTGGTCTCCTCATAGATGCTTGGCCATTAGATGCAATCAATTTATTTTCGAAATGCTCCAATAAAGCAAGGTTCACACTCTTCTCCTACCAAAGGCACCAAAACCTCATAGAATAGCAAATAGGTGGCTAAAGATAAGAAACGACCCTAATAATCACGTAAAAGCATGTAGAACGAGTCTAGTTGGGAACTAAATGTGCATAAATATGAGTCACATTAAATATCCCCAAACCGAACCTTTAATCGTACCGAGTAAAGAGGTGATTAAAGCTATGACCTTTATTTAAACTAATCTAACAACAAACACGTGTGAGACAATTAGCGGGTCTCACTTCGTCCCTTCAACTCACAACAAAACATTCATGAGGTAGAATGCCTTCTTGCAAGGCAAAGTGGGGCTTGCCAAAATGGTGATGTATCCTATATGAAGCACATAAACAAAGCAAAGGATACATCTAGAAAAGAATAGCCACTTTCCTCATCTAAGTGATGGAAATTAAACTAAAAGGGAAACAATAAAAGGGTACACACTCCATCATAGATAATATTTCTCCAAGCCACTAAGTCTAAGAGGATACAAATAAGTCACCTACAAGTGTTGTTAAACTAGGCTACTTTTATCCATAATCGCTAAATGCTTTCGTCAAGGGCTATCGGATGGGATGGAAGGATGATCCCTATGATGTTAGTAGCATAAGACAAGGCGAGTCTCGGATTCTTTACAAGTGTACAGGCCAAGGATCGTCCCAATCTCAACAAGGTGGCATAACAAAAGGTTTCTGGGAATGAAAGGCTCAATTCTTTAGACAAAAGTAGATCTGACTAGCATTCAAAATTTGATCTCATTTCAACTTTCACATTTCAAAATTTAGATGGGGTTGTCCCACGCTTGCTAATGTCCTTTGCTTTCGCCAATCGCTTATTAGGGAACCGGTAACCTCTAGACAATAGCTTTTCGGGGTGATAGTCACTCTGTCTTTGGGTAGTTGAATTCACAACCATGCGGGGGCCCAATTCAATGGATCCTTCTCCAAAGCACATCAAAGTAGTACGCCTCCATCAAATACAACTCACTTTGTGACATTTCAATATTTCAATACAATATGAGGTTTACTTGGCAATTAAAATGAATCCACAACAAAAACGTTGAAATTAGCATTACAAACTTATTCTCGAAAAAGTATTTTTGGTTTGACAAACCTCCAAGTCAATCAAGGTCCCGTAGACAAGTTAATCGAGTCCATCTCATATCATAGGGTCGGCTAGGTGACTCAAATGCAAACCCTTGACTAGTTCTTAGCTCATGGGACAAAAGATACTAGTATGACACAATCTAGGGTGTCTTGAATGTATTCTAGCAAACAAAGTCTCAAGGAGAAAAAGTATCTACAAGGGCCTTATATACACTTGTCAAGCTTCCTAATTAGGCATTTTCACAAAAAATTTACCTAAATGTAACTATATGCCATGATGCAACTACATATATAGAAGTCTAATGCACATGCTCTAATGAACTACGTGGCAAGTACTCTAAATGCAATTCCTAACATCACATAGTAACCAAACAGCAATTTAAAAATTCACCACATTGTCATTAACATAAAAAGAGTAGGGATAATAGATTGGAGCGATCATACCATGCGGTTCTTCATGAATCCATTAAGGATGTCTCGAATGTGGTATAGTCCCTATGTGAGAAGAGTGACAAACATAAGTATATATAATTCTATACTATACATTACAAGGTAAAGAACATGTTTTTGGATTTTATGAAATTTTTCAAATTGTTGGGAGTTTTGTTTTTATGAAAAAAAAAGAACATGTTTAAATTTTTCAAAGCTTTTCAAGTTCTTATGAATTAATAATTCCCATCCCCACACTTATTTCGGACATTGTCCTCAATGTACTAGGAATGCAAAATGCAATGCATGAATGAATGCTCTAACAATGCGAATTCTATATGACATATATACAAGTGATGCAAACTAAGCTAAATTATGCTAAGTGATACATGATTTCTATTGTTCGGAGAGCCAATTTGAATTGACTTGGGTTGCTTATGAGAAAATCTTCCTCAAACCAAACAAAACACTATCACTAGTTAAAAAAAAATGGGGGATATTTGGCCATAGGCCAAGTATGCAATGCATGAATGAACATGTCATTTTGGATTCTTCATGGTGGGAGCACAAAGATAATCACCTTAATGGGACCTAGGTGTGAATCCTTTGATGTTGCTAGGACTCAAGAACGCATAGCCATGAAGGGTCCAAGATGACACACTAAATGGACTATGCTAAACAAGATGATAATATACAAATACAAGTTAATGAACATAAGGTAAAAGAGAAGTTAAAGGAGGTCTCGAAGACTTAAAAATGTGTAACAAGAGAATAATGCTATGGAAGCCATTATCTCTTCATGTGTACCTTCCTCCTATGGGCCATCAACTTTTACTCATCAACATCTACTACTCCCGGCTTCCTCATCTTCGCTCTCATCATTAAAGCAAGATTTACCATCTTCATCATCACTTTCACATTGGACTTCTTCATCATCATTTACTTCAAGGTTATCACCGCTCTCATCATTAACAACCTACTTTTCACTCCTCGAAACCCGGCTCTCTACCTCTTCATCTCGGTAGGCGCTTGGAAAGAATACTCTTGTATCCACCCAATCCGGCAAAGTACTTTGAGAATCAAGTAGTCCTTGCCTTTCGAGGTGGAGAAGGGGAGGATATTTGTCATAGTAAGCGTTCACCCTATCCTTGTACGCCTCCTTATGGACATGATTCATTAGCTTGGTCAAATAATCATTCCCTTCAACAATACTCGGGTCGTTAACGGTGAATTCTGGGAACTCAAAGGGGCAGGGCGGTGTAATTGAAGGATATCACATACTCTATGTGAATATCCTGATTTTATTAATTAACATCTTAATTAAATGGATCTACATGCATGCATAACAAATAAGATGAATAGAAGAAATATGTTCTTACATATTATAATTAGGGTTCATTGGGCACAATCTAAGTCACCTTCTTAGATTGATCTTGAGCTTATGAATGCTGGAAGATCCTCCAAAACCCCTTTCAAATCTTCAAGTCTTCATGTTCAATAATATGAACATCTCCTCTTGGATTGTGCCATGACAAGCACTCTTAATCCAAATACTATTTTAATACTAGAAATATGTATTTGTTTACCTTAAAATCTCATTCTAATATTATGTAAATACTACTATAGTATTTCGGTTTGTATTAGATGAAATGAACAAATATAAAACTCAAAACTCTTTTGTGTTTTGGAGAGATTTGCATGTATCTTCATACTAGCATTTTTAGTGCGTGAATGAATGATGATTGGAAAAACAAAACTGATTTTGTTCTTCATATGGCACGGTTTGATGAGCATAGAGGAAGGTGAGCATGCTCCCCTTTTCCTCTTATCAAAACATGGGGTGGCTCAAAAGTTGGCATGCTTGATTTATTGTGTTTTGTGTAAAACAAAACCATAAAAAACCTACCCATAATAACAACCGGTTTTTAGGCATAAAATGGACCTCCATTTTATCTTATGTAATATGTCAAATGTATAATGTGTGATATGTGACATCTAACATGTCATTTATAATTTAAATGCACATTTAACTAATTAAATGTCATTTTATAATAATTAAATCACATTTAATAAATTGACTAGTAATTCTAAATTACTTATACATAAAATGGGTCATTTTAATACTAGTTAGTATAATTCACAACCTTTTGTAATTATAACTAACTCATCATTCTTATTTCGCATGTTTCGTAAACACCGATCAATTTTAGTAATATAACTTCTTAAATTACTAAATCAAAATCTTATTTAATCACATTATTATAAGATGTCATTCTCTCAATTACAATTATAATTTGTTCAATTTTAAGGAATTAATTAATCTGTATCGACATACAATTAATTAACCTTTTTAATTAAGAGCGTTGCCATAGAGGCATGACCTTGAGGGGATCAACTGATCACCACCATACATACATATGACAGTAATGTGAAACTCTAGTCAGTCAATCATTACTGATAAATGTGGACCAGTTGACCAAATAACTGAATTATCCTTGTACGTATTCTTATTGTGAGATTTACTAATGTGATCGCATTATTGTCGAGGACACTACTCCAACAGTAATGAGGGTGGATGAGCCTTCTTAGGGCTATTGTTGCTTTCTTAGAATTAACTTTGCTTGATGAGAAATAGGAAGAAGGTAATTACCTCGGTGCACATTTATACGATATATCTTACTCGACAAGATCATAGACTTTGAATCCTTAATAAGCCACTCATATTTTCCGGTTAAGTTGTCATAACACACCCAATGAAATTTGTTTTCTAGCATGCTCATGTCGAGGAGATTGACTCCTTTGACCGGCTTATAAGCCTTGTCTTCATTAATCTGTGGATTGAAGTGCTTACCTAGCTCGGTGACCAAGCCTCCATTTACGATATACGTCGTGTTGCCTTTACCCACTTGGATATCCCTCCACCTTTCTAATAACAAATGAAGGATCATGGTCATTTTGATGTGACTCAAGGTAAGCAAGGTCTAACTCCGAAAACACATTGGCTTCTTTTCTCGCAATGAGGGTGTTGACGATGGAACGATACCAATACTGTAAACCCGGATGGTGCACGTACAAGGCATGACATTATTTATAGAATGTGAAATCTCTTCCAGCAATTGCCATCCAAATAGGCTTAGCTTCAAAGTTATGAGGCTTCTTGAAGAATTGTCGTTGGCTTTAAGACCGAACACCGCACCAAAAGTTGACGTTGTCATCCTTCTTGAGACATTTTCGAGTCAGAATTCAACATACTTCTGATTCTCTACCCTAGATAACTTCAATGAACTAAGGAATTACAAGGTAAGGGAGGGGTATGTCAATTCATTCATGGAGGGGTATGCCAATTCATTCATATAAAAAAAGGTAGCTAAACCCATTGACTCGAAAAAAGCCTTAGTTTGATCAAGCGCACCCAACTTAGACAAGGTATCATGGCAAATAAACTTAGTGGCAATAAAATTCTTCTTGGTAAGGGATTCAAATACTTTCTTATGAGCAATATAAAGGAATTTTACCTCCGAAAAATCGATAAGTTGCTCAATCTCTGGTGTTGTGGTAGTGGTGACCTCCTCAACAGCTCCAATGCTTTCCCTTACTTCTTCTCGGATTACCAAAGCTTTAGATGCCAATACCTTTTGACGTTTTGACAAATTTTGGGATTTTGATGGTTAAGTGTTTCCCTTTGTCCTTGCCATGCTTGCATAAACCTTGTGGTTGATGAAATTGTGTCAACAAGTCTTGAATTTTGCTTAAATGCTCTCCCTTTCTCCCAATTTCAAGCCTAAGAACAATTAATTGGGGATTTTCAAAATTACTCAAATCCTAGAAATTTTTGGTTGAATTTGGTTGATTTTGATGTTTGAAAGGTTTATTGTTGACAAAGGAGTGTTTTAATTTGATTAGAAGCAAGTTTACAATGAAAAATGATGAATTTGGGTGAGTAATTGATGGTTTTGATGTTGGGGTTTTGGTATTGTGAGAGAAAAAGTGTGTTTGTGTTTGAATGCTGTTTTTAAAAATGAGGGAGGAAAAGGAGATGAGTCGTGAAAAAGGGATAAGAAGCAGTGGAGCTCGCACGAGCTCAGTAAGGCTCAGGCGAGCTGGGCGGCAGGGTTTCTTGTATAGCATAGAGCTCGCACGAGCTCCGGGAGACTCGCACGAGCTGAGCAACAGCTCGCTCGAGCGAGGCTTGGCTCACTCAAGCTGGCCAGCAGGGTCCTTTGAGTTGCTTCCTTTGGCTCCAACTCCCACGAGTTGAGGCCAACTCGTGGGGATCCTTCCCTAGCTCGTCCATTTCTTCCTTTTTTAAACTTCTTAGCATGGGGTTGCGTTCCATAGGCTCGTCTAGCCTAGGAATATGCTTCCCTACACTTAATCATTTCACTCTAAAAACTTCAAAACACAATTAGTAACTCTCCCTCAGTTGCTCTCATATCCAAAAACTTGTCATAACAAAGCAAATAAATGCAATGCAAAAATTGAAATGCATGAAATTTAAATAAATGCAAGGTAAGAGTTTAGTATATATATACAAATGGTGGTTTTATGGAGGACTCCACCAAACTCTCCTCCATTTTAAAGCTTGTCAAGAGGGTAAGGTAAGGATGTTGTTGATGTTGCTCAACACCCCATAGAAGTAGGCGAAGGCTTGTTTACATTCATGATAGAAATTTTGAGTAGAACTCGGCACATCGCAGCTTTCATTCATATAGCATCCCATATCAAAGTTGTAATGACAAGGAGCTACATAGCCTTGTCTTAGGGTCATCGCGTTCCTGACATAAAGATTGATCAATCCCTCACATTAATTGTCTCATAAGCCACTAACTTCTTTTACCCCTCCTCCTTTGCTCAGAAGAATATGGGTAGGCATAGTCATCTCTTGTTTCTTTTAGACATCAATACATTTATTGTTGCTTGTCATGGAAAGTGAGCTATGAAAGATCTCATCCTTGGTCTTGTCATGAAAAATTCCTAACTCTCTTAATAGAGCTATCTCTATGTCATCGACTTCTTTCTTCCAATTAGGCAATGCCACTTTGTCATTCCTACTAGGAATTTATTCTTTGATAGGATTCTTAGATGGAGATTCCGACTTCTTTTTATCACCTTCCCGATTATAGTGATCAACTATAAAGCATGGTTCATTCAAATTTGGGGATCTCATTGTCTTATCAAGGTTGAAGGTTTTCTTCTCATCACCAACCTCAAGGATTAGCTTGCCATGCTTGACATCAATTACCACTCCGGCGGTGTATTTAAATGGCCTTCCCAAAATGATGGGTACGTTAGAATCTTCCTCCATTGTCTACTATTACAAAGTCCACCGGTATGAAGAACTTTCTAACTCTCGCGGGAACGTCTTCCCATACCCCTAGTGGCTTTTTCGTGGTGCGATCTGCCATTTGCAATGTCATGCCAGTACACATCAATTATCCCACTCCTAGCTTCTCATATACCGAGTATGGCATGACACTTACGCTAGCACCTAAATCACATAGCGCCTTATCGATGGTAATGTCACTAATGGTACATGGGATGGAAAAACTTCCCGGATCTTTAAGATTGGGTGGGGAATTTCCTTGAATGATGGCACTACTTGTGCCGGTGAAAGCAATAGTTTCCGACCTTCTAATGGACTTATTCTTGGTACAAATATCCTTCATGTATTTCGCATAGGCCGGTACATAAGTAATAAGCTCCGTGAAAGGGATAGAAACCTCCAAGTTTTCCACAATCTCCATGAATTTCCTAAGTTGCTCATCAACTTTAGGCTTGGCTTGACGACATAGAAATGGTAGCTTAATCACAATAGGTTCTATTTCAACCTCTTTGCCCTTCTTTTTATTCCGCTTCTTCAATGATTCACTTATAGTAGGTTCTACTACCTTGGTGTTTCCCTTCAAAGTTTCCGACTCATTTCTTTCTCTCAACACTTTATCTTGCATCACCTCTTTTGACTTATCATTTCCCTCAACAATATCTTCTTCAATAGACTCCTTAGGTCCCTCATAATGTGTACCACTTATCAAGTGAATGAAATTAATGATTTCATTTCTTGTAGAGGAATTACCTTGGGGTAGTAATTGTCCCTTTTGCCTTTGGGAACTCGAAGAAGCCAATTGTGTCAATTGAGTTTCATTCATATTTCTATGAGCAAGGATGTTGTTGATGGTGATGTCCTTAGCTTGACTATCATTTTGCATTTGAGCAAAGAAATCTTGTTGATTCTTTTCTATTTGCAAAACTGCTTTTTGAACATCGAAAGCTTGGTCATTGGATTTATTGTAAGATGTTTGGTTTTGAAAACCTTGGTTTTGATTGTAGAATGGTCTTTGAGTTGGATTTCTCATTGGTGGTGGGGTGTATAATGGTTGTGGATTTTGAATGTTTTGTCTCTTGTATGAGAGGTTTGGATGGAATTTGGTGTTCTCACTGTAGAAGTTGGAGTAACGGGTGCCACTCTTGTATGCTTGGAAAGGGTTTACTTGTTCGGTTGTGCCCCTACACTCTTGTTGGTCATGTCCCAAAGTTCCACAATTCTCACATACAACACTTGGAATAGAAGGTGTCATCGTCTTTGCATTGACATGTTGAGCCGGTTGTTGCTTGGGTGAATAGGAAACTTCACTCATCTTGGCCATGGCTTTGTCAAACTTCAAGTTCATGGTATCGATATTGGAACACCTTTATGCACTTAAATCGACACTAAATTGTGTGACATAGTCCACGTCATGTCTCCCTCCTCTACTAGCTTTTTTTGGCCAAATATATTGAGATTTATGGACCTCCATCTCCTCAATCTTGGCCCAAGTTTGGTTGTCATCCACTTCGGTAAACCTTCCATTAGAACCCATGTTGAGCACATTTCTTGAGTCTTCAAATAAACCAATCCAAAATTGTTAGACTAAGAACCACTCGGCTACCCCATGATGAGGGCAAGAGCGACATGTAGCTTTGAATCTTTCTCAAGCCTCATATAGAGACCGATAGGTCTCTCGTCGTTAGGGCTATCAAATAATATTTATACTCAAACTAACTAGCAAGTAGCAAGTAGATGTCGGATCCCAAAGGACGGGTTGTCAAACGGTTATCAAATGCAAGTAGTCAAGTCTTGGTGTCATAAATTGGGTTGAGATGAAAGCTAGAATCCCCTATCTACTAAAATAATAGGTGATCTCTATCATTTTCCCGCCAAAAACCATATTCTCAAAAAAGGAAACTAAGATAACTATGTTCATTCACTAAATAAGTAAACTAACAATTATAATTTAATTCATCTATTATATTTTCATTAAAATTAATCTTTTCATCAAACTATATTATTTTCACTAAACTCTAAACTATAATATTTTAATTAAAAAAAAATTGATATAAAACTATAAATTGCTAAATCTTTTATTGATCCTATTATTAGACGATGAGTCGTTGACCCATAGTCTATATAAAAGCAAAACTAGAGATCGTTGTTATTACTTTCGTGACAAAAAATTGAAAAAAAAAATATAAATTGAAACTCAATAGCTTTATTCTATAAAAATATCTTCATTAAAATATATTTTAACTCATTACTCAATTTTCTTAATTAATTTTCAGTTCTAACTTTTATTTATCAAAGCAAAATACAATGATGAGAAATGTAAACAATTATAAGGTACCAATATTACATAAGTAATTTTATAAAAATATTAAACTTTAAGTTCCGTGCATATAATACACGGGGTCTAAACTAGTACTACAACAACAATAAATGAAATAACAAAGCATGCAATTAAAAGTGGAGATGTAAACAATAGATTAAAGGAACTAGGGTGTCATGGGTTCATAAGGGAAACATGGTATGATCATAGTAATGAATCCGGTAAATGATTGTAGTTATATTGGGATCGAGTTCAATTATATCTTAAAATCCCCAGGAAGACTTAGGTCTCGGAATCGAGTTGATTTATAGGTTACGACACCTACAACAACTTCATTCTCCCTATTCAACATATGCATGGTCTAACAATCCTCGAGTTGATTTATGTTTTACAAGTCTTGTTAAAGAGATAGAGAATCATGCTAGGTTGTCGATCAAGCATTTCATCAAATATAACATGGCATAAGTTGAAGAACATAACAAACAATCATTCATATGAACTTATCAAGCATAGATTTAACCCATGGTTACTCCCTGATGCGGTCATGGATAGTATGGGTAATATTGATGAGCTGGTTGTTAATATGGACAGTCCTACGGAATGTTCGAATAAGGCTGGTTCGAGTGATGGTCTAAGAGATGCTCAATTGATGGCTCATCAAACTAATTGGATTGACAAGATTATGGGCCATTCCGTATGCTTGATCAGTGGGCTTGAGGGCGAGTTTGATTAAGTCAAACATTCAAACAATATGTTTACTTGGGAATAAAGTAGAATTTAAGTGTGCAATTAAGGTGTTTAATTTCCAGCATTTAAGTCGTTTGAATTTCAGTTTAGTGATTTCTTTGTACTATCAAATATGGTAAGTTTTAGCCTAATTAAGACCATTCAAGTGGCTTAATTAGATAGTTTATTACCTTATTATGGCATCCGTTTTATGCATGTATTTGTTGAATGATTTGGCTATTTAAAGCCTTGATTTCCATGCAAATTAAGCATCCAAGAAATAATATACAAACACTTGTTTTCCTATTGAAATTGCGATTTCAGAAACTTTGGTTTTTATTCAACGCGTTTGAGTAATTACTAGGTCGTTCTCAATAGATCTTGAGTATCGATCACCATTGTCGAGTTATAGGTCTAGCTCGCCAAATATTCGTTCTTAACACGTTATTTGTGTGTTTCAAATAACACGATTCAGATTAGGTTTCACCTAGTGCATTCGAATCTCGTCGTGTGTTTGTTTGTTCTTTCGTTGTTACCATTCAAAAGCTACTGTTACAGTTCCAGAATCTGAAAAGGAACAGTACGACTGACTGTTCAATTCGTTGGTTTCCGTTGCATCCTTACGAGTCTTATTCTTTCGAATAGAATTCGTATCATTTGTGGTATCAGAGCTTCGGCTCTTGATCCTAGTTGTTCGAAAATGAATTTTCATGACCCAAATTTCTTGGAGAGTTTACGTGAAGCCTTACGAAATATTCCTGAAGGAGGGCCACGATGGCAGCTTAGGCGTTTTGAGAATGCAAGGGCTGTTGACAAATTCAAGATAAACGAACTACCTGAGTTCGTTGGAGGCACTGATCCTGAGGCATATCAGGAGTGGGAACGCAAGATCCATAGAATGTTCGATTTTAAAGATTTTGAAGATGAGAAACGATGTAAATATGCAATTCTGAAATTGAGCAAAGGGGCTTCTATTTGGTTCGAAGGAGTGAAGGCTCAACGTGCTCGTACCGGCAAGGCCAAGATCTCGTCTTGGGACACCTTGAAACAAAAATTGAGGAAAAGGTATGTACCACCCACGCATAGGCTTGCTACTTATCGTAAAATCGCTGAGTTGACACAAGGAAAATTGAGTGTTAATGAATACATAAATGAATTTGAGAATTTGGCTTTATTGGGGGAATTGGAGGAGAATGAAGAACTGAAAATGTCTCGGTTTTTGCGTAGACTAAATCGTAGCATTTCTAATTCGGTTGAGTTATACCCTAATGCAGATTTTGATACACTTTGTGGTCTATGTTTGAAAATTGAGGCCCAAGGAAAATTGAAATATGCCTATGGGGAGGGTTGTAAATCGGTATCATGGAGGAACGTAGGGGGATCAAAGGGTAGTGCAATTAGCAACACCACCGAAACAGCCCCTAAGAGTGTAGCTACCCCTAATCCTAATCCTAGTGTTAAGACCACGAACACTAAGGAAACAAGTCTTGCTAAAGTCCATTATTTTAAATGTCAAGGATTGTGACATTATCAAAGTGTTTGTCCAAATAAACGAGTCATAACCTTAAAAGAGGCTATTGAGGTGCGTGAGGAGTTACTGGATGAGGAAGAACAGTTGGGTTATGTGTTTAATTTAGATGGGTATGAGGATGAGGATGACGATGGTGATGGTGATGTCGAGACCTATGTAGCACTCGTCTATGATTGTAGTTTGGTTATGTGATAAGTGCATAATTTATATACTTTAACCCCTTATATTAGCTCCATTTT
>VHZZ01000738.1:168804-180259 GCA_009801015.1 Silene noctiflora
TACTCACACATCATCATGGTAAACATGTCATAGAGGGTGTCAAACATCTTAACAAGCATAAACATGATGATAGAATGAAAACAATTAACAAAGGATTAAGTAAATGATTACGTAAGGAGTAAACGGGTTTTACCAACTTAAGATGAACAATGAAATAGAAGAACAATAGAAGAAAGCTTTGATTAATGATGAAGAGTTGTTAATTCCTCAATCCAAAACCCAAGAATTCTTCAATTATAAATTAGATGTAAGATTGCTCGAGTAACAAAGGAAGGATTAAAGTATAATTAAACTAATCTAATCTAAGAGAGAGTC
The DNA here is from genome assembly GCA_009801015.1 of Silene noctiflora. NCBI lineage: Eukaryota > Viridiplantae > Streptophyta > Magnoliopsida > Caryophyllales > Caryophyllaceae > Silene > Silene noctiflora. The sequence continues at coordinate 169,120 of VHZZ01000738.1, forward strand.
TCTAAGGATGTCTATGAAACCCTCAATGACATAAGCTATTTATACTAAGTACAAATATTAGGGTAAACTAAGGGCTTAAATGAAGATTAGGCCCCCTCAAGAGAGTCCAAGGAAGTCCTAGAGCCAGTAGGACTCGTAGGAATCCTTGAAATGAACGAGTAGGCATGTTGTTGTGGAACTGCACTAGATGAAGAGAACTCGCATGATTTCAGATGGGACTCGCACGAGTCTTACAGGGACTCGCAAAAGTCAGGCTTCAGCATCTATACTTCTTGGCCTTGCTTCCCCAAAACTCGGGGGGCTCTCCATCATTGCCTAATTTCATCTTCTATCTACTATGGCCTTTAGTCTTGGTCCCTCCTTGTTGCTTTGTCATTACGTGCGATCAATTTAACTTCCGAAATGCTCCGAGAATGCAAGGTTTGTACTCTTCTCCTGCCAAAGGCACAAAATCCTCATAGAATAGCAAATAAGTATCTAAAGATAAGAAATGAATCTAATGCATACATAAAAGCATGTCGAACAAGGCTAGTTAAGGGACTAAATGTGCATAAATAAGAGTCACATAAGAGACTCTTAATTTCTTTGCTTATACCCGGTGATTTGGGCTCTAAGCATATAGGTCTTCTCCGGTGGGTAGAACTTCTTGTAAAAGACAAGTGCTAACTTCTTCGAACAATCGATACCAAGGGTAGTCTTGTTTAGATTCTTCAACCATTATTTGGCGATTCCGATCAAGGAAAAAGGAAATAACACCCATCGAATTTTTTCTTGTGTTACCCCCGTTTGAGAAATAGCATAACAATAGTCACAAAAGTTTTCCATGTGAAGATGTGGATCTTCACTAGGCATTCCTCCGAATTGACTTCTCTCAACAAGTTGTATGAAAGAAGACTTTGCTATAAAATTTCCGGTCAAGTGGGCGGGTGTTGGAGTACCATTAGGTAGGTTCTCCTCGGTTGGTACGGGATGTGATAAGAATTTAAGCATGATTGGTTGGTTTTGTGGTTGGTTTGATATTGGTTTGCCCTCACCTTGTCTTGGAAAAGGATTGGTAAACTCAACTCTTTCCACTTAGATAACTCCTACGTTCACAAGTCCTTCAATACCTAAGTTTGGTTCCTCTGTTGTTGAACTAGAAGTTCCCGTAAAGGCTCTCCTTATAACTCTCAACGTTCTCTCAATTTCGTGATCAATAGGTGGGCAATTGCCTTATAATCTAATAGGCATGAAAAATATCAAACACTAGGAAACAATTAAAGCCTTCTCGAGGAAATGGCTTCCTCAAGGCAAAGAAAGACACAACTAAAAAGCAATAAATGGTAACAATTCAACAACACACCATCCCCGGCAACGGCGCCATTTTGATAGGTGGTCCACCCTAGATCGTCATGGTGCTATCAAACAATACTTATAAATCCAACAAAAAACTAGCAAGTGGTAAGTCAGAGTCGATCCATGAGACGGGTAGTCAAACGGTTAACAAATGCAAGTAGCTATGTCTTTGTGTCATAATTTGGGTTTGAGATGTAAACTAAACTACTACAATGGAAATGTAAACAAATGAAATAACAAGGCATGCTAGGATAAAGATGTAAACAAATGATTAAAGGCACTGGGGTGTCATTGGTTCATAGGGAAATCATGGTATAATCACAATAATGAGTCAAACAAACAATTGTAGTTGTGTTGGATCGAGATAGTTTATATCTTAAAATCCCTAGAGAGATTTAGGTCTTGGAGCTGAGTTAATTTATAGCTTAAGAAACCTACAACGACTTAGTTCTCCCTATTCAACTATATGTATTGTCCAACAATCCTTGAGTTGGTTTATGTCTTACAAGTCTTGTTGAAAGGATATAGAATCATGTTAGGTTGTCCATCAAGCATTTCATCAAACATAATATGTGCATAAGTTGAAAACACAACATACAATCATTCATATGAACACATTAAGCATAAATCTAACCCATAATTACTCCCTTAATCCCCCACTAACCCTAGCTAGAGGACTACTCACACATCATCATGGTATACATGTCATAAATGGTGTCAATCATCGTAATAAGCATAAACATGATGATAGAATGAAATGATTAACAAAAGATTAAGTAAAAGATTAAGTAAAGAGTAAAAGGATTATACCAACTTAAGATGAACAAGGAAATGGAAGAACAATAGAAGAAAGATTTGATTAATGATTAAGAGTTGTCAATTCTTCAATCCAAAACCCAAGAATTCTCCAATTACAAACTAGATCTAAGATTACTTGAGCAATAAGTAAAGGATTAAGATGTAATTAAGCTAATGTAAACTAGTAGAATCCCTAAGATAATATTTCTCAATGATCTTTTCTTCTAATTACATAAGTTATTTATACTAAGCACAAGTGTTAGGGTTAACTAAGGGCTTAAATGACGATTAGACTCTTTGAGGAAATTCGGACACTTGTTAGAGCCCGAGCAACTGGTGGGGCTTCTTTCTTAGGCGAGGAAGTGGTCCTGCCATTAGGCTCGCTCGAGCTGGGCTCGAGCTGAGGTAGAGCTCTCACAAGCTCTACTGCTTTTCCTTTTCTTCTTGGCTTGGTTGTCCAATAACTCATGGGGGCTCCTATGGACTCGTGGGGTCTAGTCTACATTGCCCGAACACTTTCTCTAATCACTATGGCCTTTAGCCTTGGTCTCCTCTTCGATGCTTGGTCGTTAGAAGCAATCAATTTAGCTCCATAATGCTCCAATAAAGCAAGGTTGACACTATTCTTCTACCAAAGGCACCAAAACCTCATAGAATAGAAAATAGGTGGCTAAAGACAAGAAACGACTCTAATAATCACATAAAAGCATGTAGAACGATGGTAGTTAGGAGACTAAATGTGCGTAAATACAAGTCACATCAGCAAGTTTAAATGCCAAGTTAGCCATGGTAAAAGAGGAAGGTTCTTAGGGTAGTACCCTTGTTTACAGTGGAGGGAATGATACTACAGTGCCCATTGAATTGACTACTTTCCAACCTGCTCCTGCCAAGACAAGTTCTACTGCAATGAAGAGGAAATTTGAAGAGGTGGACATTCATATCCCTGCTTTCAGAGAAGTTAAAGCGAGCTCAGATAATTTGGACGTTGCAAGAGAGAAAATAAAAGGCTTTGCTTCTTCTAACTCTTCCTCAATGCTCCCGTTGGACCCTGTTGAGACTTCCACCAAGGTTGTTGCCTCGGTGGATTATGTTGTTAAGCTATTAGCTAATGCCTTCAATTCTATGCAGAAGGTAACCCATACCTTTTTTTTCTTCCTTCTTTGTTTTTTATCTCTTCTTGGTTTATCTTTCTTAATAATTCTTTGTGTTTTCCATCAAGGTGCACAAGCTTGTCTTGTCAATGCATATCAGGCTACTTCTTTAGTGGCCATGATTGATATTCTGAATGTTGATCTCTAGAGGTTGCATCAAAATTGAAGATTGCTAAGGTTGAACTAGACGCTGCCAAGGCTGATCTGGAAAAAGAAAAGTCTGAGCGAGATGCTGCCAAGGTTGAGGCTGGATATAATCAGCAGGTGCTGTAGGAGGCGCTAGACAGGAGTGAGGAGTTGTGCATTGAAAAGGATGACATGGAGAGCAAGCTTGATGATTCAACTTTCTAATTTTCTTACCAAAGGCAGGGTAGCTACTATGTCTGAGCCTGTTGAGGCTAGAGCGAACTGGAACCTGATGTTGAGATGGCTTTTATTGCATCCAAGTATCTCGACCTGCACAACCTTCTTGTTACTTTCCTTCATCAGGTCAGCATTTGTTTCAATGTTGTTCAAGTTGTATCTTCCTGTTTGCACATGTACTTTTTTAGGGATGACTGCTTCATAGCCATAAAGCAAGGAATACGGAGTCTGACTAGTAGAGGATTTCGAAGTTGTTTTGTCTACCAATAGGACTAATGACAATTCTTCAGCCCACCTTCTTTTTCTTCTTTTTAGCTTCTTTTTCAAACAATTGATAACTAACTTGTTGCTAGACTCGGCCTGTCCATTTGCTTTAGGGTAACCTCATGTTGATGTTACCAGGTTGATGCCTCATTCAGCGCAGAATGTCGTTGCCTTTTTTCCCACATATTGTGTGCCATTGTCACATATTATTTCTGAGGGAATTCCATATATACAAATGATATTATTCCTGATGAATGATATGACTTCCTTCTCTGTCAATTTCTTGAATGAATCAGCCTCTATCCATTTAGAGAAATAATCCGACATTGCAAGCATGAATACTTTTAATCCTGGTGCAACTGGTAGTTTCCCTACTATGTCCATGCCCCATTTCATGAATGACCAAGGTGCAGAGATTGAGTGTAACAACTCTGATGGTTAGTGGATAATTGGAGCATGAATCTGGCAGGCTTCACATTTTGTGTTGTAATCTAGGCAATCAGCCCTTATGTAGGCCAATAATAACCACTACAAAAAAACATGGGAAACTGACGGAAATACACGGCCGTCAGAGAAAACGGGAAACTGATGGATTTCTGACGGAATTTCCGTCAGGAAAATATTACTGACGGACATTCCGTCAAAAACCGTCGGAAATAGTTGGCGCGTTAACCAAGTCAATGACAGTAAATATTACTGACAGAAATTCCGACAGTAAATAGAAGTCCTGACGGAATTTCCGTCAGATATCCTAATAACATATCCCAAAACCTAACTCTCTCCCTCAGTCATTTCACAAATCAATTAAACCTTAACTCTTACAAACTCCTTTCTCCTTCTTCTCCACTATCACCGCCTTCCTCTTGCCTCACCCACGAACTCCGGCAACCACCTCTACCACCACAACCTCCCTCTCGTTTTCTCTTCTTTTCCCCTCTCCTTCCTTCTTCTTTTTCATCCTTTTTCTTTTTCTCCATCTCCTGCCTCTCCCCACGACCTCGCCGCTACCGCCGTCGTTCTATTGCTGTTGTGTCGCCGCTGCACCACCACTAGTTAGGGTTTTATAGGTAATTCAAATTTATGCCTTTAATTGGAATAGCGGCATACATTTGGAATGTTAATGTTATTGAAATGTGATAAGATTCGACTTAATTTCGAACATTTGATGTGTTGTTATTTGATAAACGAAAAAAAGATTCACTTATTCTTATGCAAATTTTCGAATGTTAAAATTATATCGTTGAATATATTTGCTCCTAGTTCTTCAGTTACTGGCCAAGTTACTGTTTAAGTTGCCACATATGATGTTTTTGGCCGCTTCTTATTCATGGTGCACTCCGGCGTTTTTCTTTGATTGCTATTTTTGCCTTGCACATTTTGTCACTTGTTAGTCAATATTGCGTCTACTTTTTGTAATATTTTGTTAACATATCAATTATACTTAACCTTTCTATTTTTTTTCTCTCTGTTTTTTTTATCGATATCTCACTACAACAGTACTACCTTGTGAGTTGTGAATTAGTTTCTACACAATTACATTTTGGGTAGTAGAAACTACCACCGGCTTTTGTCTTACAATTCAGTAGAAACTATTTCAAAAGGAAGAAGAATGTAATTGTGTTTATACAACACTAACCCTCAAGTACGACTAATAGAACACAATTAAACCATAAATAACGAACAACCTGGATAACTTATGGTTGATTATTGACACCTTTTTCGTCAACTTATTTGCTTCCGCGATGTCCAAATTTATGTTATCTTTTTTCCATATATACAACCATTGACTCCAACATAATGTACAATATAACATTACGTATCAATCCACTCCCTAAGGGTGTTGGGGTCGTCAATGTATGTTGCTCTAAAGCTTAATAAACTCAAAAGGCATGTAATATGTAAAACCAATTAGTACTTTAAAGGATAAGCTTAAATTCGTGGGAAGAAATAAAAATATAAATGCACATAAAAAGTTCAAAAGCACTCTTGTCAATCAAGAAGTTAAGAAACATGGTGCTTAAGAACATTCACGAAACAGACCACACACCACCATATAGGGTGATTGAGTGAATCACCATTTTCATGTACAAATGGCCATTTTCATTTTATGTGATCTTCTTTGTACAAATGGCCATTTTCATGTCACCTTGTTGATTTTATGTCTTTCTCTATTATTTGTAATGGGACTGTCACACAAAGATAATTCTTTTATTCTAAATTTTTATGTTTTATATGTTTTAGTCTTAATTTTTTTTGTTATTTCAACTTAGTTTGTGTTAGTTACCTGTTAGTTAGTAAAAAATACTTCATAAACTCAAAAGAAAATTATGGGTTTAATTCTATTTGCAGGGATAGTGTGTGTTTATGAAGTTGCATTTTCCACTTTATAGCAATTATCAACTCGCCTTTCATTTTGTATCAATTAATTGTTCCTATGTTACTGATTGTTATCGAGTACATGATGTCAAGAGCTTTTAGACGACTCAGTGGGTTGTATACTTGTATAAATTTTCTAGAAAGAAGCAAACATGTAGTTATGAAACACCTATTTGGCATACTAGTACTGTACAGTGTAAACTGAGAAACCACATTATATGTAAGCAATTAAACATTTTGAAGAAAATGGCAAATGCAAGGCATGGGAAAGCTGGTTATTTGGTACAATCCGACTTACTGAGGAAGAACTTGACTTATCAGGTCTACTTTCATCTTCCCTCTTTGATTTTCATTTTTTGATTAACTAGCTAAATGCTACAGACCTAAGGTGACTCTTCTGTGTAACTACTGAGATGAATCAGAAAACACTTGGCTTTTGCACTTTTTCTCCTTAAAATCTGGATCGTTCTACTCATTTTCGTTGGACATCCACGTGGTTTAATCGCTTCTTTGTATTTGTCTTCTGTCAACAAAGGGGCTGACTTGACTGGTTACTCTATACTTTCCACATTTTTATGGATAGTGGATTAGTGGGTGCTTTAACTCTTAAAATGAGACTCCCCTTCGTATTCGGAGTTCTTGTTCCGCACAATCGGGTAACCAATCCCATACCTTTAGTTTCCAACGTTTGACTTATTCCTAGTCGCGGGTTTTCCGACTTCGGAGTTCAAGCCCATGTCATTTGATTTCCGTTACTTACGTGTCAAACTTTTAACAATGTATACTTCTTTGGCTATGGTGCATGCAAATGTATAATTTGTGCTGCGTAGGACCTGTTTGTGGGGCTGCCTACAGTAGAAGAGGCGCAACATTGTAGACCTGTCTAAGTAGTTTATTAGTCTCAATTTGTGTTTTAATACGACAGTTGGTAAATCATGTGAACATTTATGTAAGTAGATTGAAATTCATGTAGAATTTGTCGATTGAAGAGTGTTGATTATATTGAATGTAAGATGGGCTAGAATTTTTCAAAATGTATATATGTGCATGATTTATGGCAGATATTTCTGTGCGACTTATCTGAGTCATATAGGGCAGGAAAAAGACTCTTTTTTTTAAAAAAAAAAAAAAAGGTATTTTTCTGACGGAAATTCCGTCAGCAATATTGACTTTGTTGACTTTTCTGACGGAATTTCCGTCAGAAAAATACTTTTGTTGACTTTACTGACGGAATTTCCGTCAGACCCCAAAATTTTCTAATCTTTTATGGGAGTACCCAATTGCCACGTGTTAGGGATGCTGACGGAAATTCCGTCAGTAATGCGCTTTTAGTGACGAATTAAAGTGACGCACTTTACTGACGAAATTTCCGTCAGTAAAGCCGATTACTGACAGAAAATGGTCGTTCCTGGCGGATTTTTTCCGTCAGTTTCCCGTGTTTTTTTTTTTTGTAGTGAACCAGTCCTGAGTACTTTGATGGCTAAACCCTTTCCTCCTTTATGGTTGCCACAGTATCCATCGTGAATGTCTTAGAGTAATTGTTTGGGCTCATGTGGCTCAAGGCACCGCAAGTATGGTCCAGCTTGAGATCTCTTATATAAGGTGTTATTGATAATAGCATAATTACAAGCTTTGATTTTAAAGGCTCTTGCCTCATGCCTGCCTTGGGCAGTATATCTCGCAGGAACCAGTCATTGTAAAGTTGGTCCAAGAGTCATTGCTAATATTAACAGGATTTACCTGATCGGGTTTTTCTTGGTCTGGCTTGTTGACGGAAGGTTCAAACAAGTGCACAATAGGTATTTTTTCATGAATTGCAAGGGAGAAATTTGAACCAAGGCTAGCTAGAGCATCAACCTAGGTATTCTATTCTCATGGTATTTATTTTATTTCAAATGAACAGAATTTAGTACAAAGATTTTTAACGTATTCCAAATGTAAAATCATTTTTTCTTCCTTTGTCGTGTAAATTCCGTTGATTTGGTTAGCAATAAAGAGGGAGTCATTTTTTACCTTTATATGTCATGCTCCCAAGTCTAAGTTTACCTTAGGTCTTGTTATGTGGGCTTCATATTCAGCTTTATTATCTGTAACTTTGAATTCACAACTTACAACCTGGGTTATGGTGTCCCCTTGTGGCGATTTTAGCACTAAGCCTAAGCTCGTGCCCCGAACATTGGATGCCCCATATATGAACAAGAGTTACTCCTGATCTGAAGTCTCATTGTCTAGTTAGTTAACTTCCTTTGCTAGGTCTGATTCTAGGTTAGGGATGAAATCAGCCACAAAGTCTGTTAAGTCCTATGACTTAATTGATGTCATGGGTTCAAAGGTTAAAATCATGGGTGATAAGCTAGACGGACCATTTAGCCATCCTTCCTGACAATTCAGGTTTTCTCAGGACAGATTTAATGGGTAGATTAGTCCTGACTATTATAGGGTGGCATCCAAAGTAGGGACGCAACTTAATACATGACATAATTAAAGCTAAAACAAATTTCTCAAGTAAACCATACCTCATTTCAGCATCTAATAGGCTCTTACTTACATAGTAGACAGGGTGTTGTTGACCGTCATGTTCTTTAACCAAGACTGCACTTACAGCTATATTAGTAACTGAGAGATATATCGTTAGAGGTTCTACCTTTTCTGGCTTGGCCAGTAAAGGAGGAAATGAGAGATATGACTTTAAGTCCTCAAAGGTTGCTTTGTGTTCAAGTGTCCATTGAAATAGCTTTTTTTTTCGAGTAGGTTTTAAAATGATTTACACCTTTCAGAAGATCTGGATATAAACTTGTTCAACGCTCCAATCATGCCTGTCAACTTTTGGATATCTGGGTGATTGAAGTTCAAGTATGGCATTTATCTATTCAGGGCTGGCTTCTATGCTTCTTTTTGTTACCATGAACACAAGAACTTCACTACCGATACTCCAAAGTGGCATTTTGTAGGGTTAAGTTTCATACTATATTTTTCCAGATTTGGAATGCTATTTCCATGTGCTTCACATGATATTGTGCATTTTTTTTACCACCATATGTCAATGTAGACTTCTTGATGTCCCTGATAAGTCCATTTTATATATGATTTTACCCCCTTTATTAGGTCGGTTTTACATGTTATTTGCACTAATTCTAGTGTTTATTTAAGCTAATCTCGTGTTCCAGATGTTTTTCTTGTGTTTAGTGTATTTTTGTAGGAAATGTAGGTTTCGATAGCTAATTTTTGTCAAAAGGGCAAATATCGAGTTCACAAAGCTAAGTGGAAATTGGATTGGATCATGTTTTTATCTTGCAAGTACAAAGTGTGAAAGAAATGATCAAATGATGGAAGAAATGGCCCAAATGATTATGCATGGCAAATGTAAGCAAATGATTAATGAAGCCCAAAAAGAAATCCAAGTTTTGATGTGGAATATTCACTTAGGATTCTAAAAAGATTCCTCAAGATAAGTCATTACCGGAGGCTTAATGACGCATTAAGGCTTAAATATTGGATTCCCGTGTCATTAATCATGGCTAAAAAGCCATTAAGTCGGATTCATACGACCCCGATCGGGGAGAAATGAGCCTCACTTGGTGAGGATTCTAGAGGTGGAGATTCTTGGGGCTTATTTGAATGTGGATGGGGATGAAAAGTGGGGGATTAACCTTCCCTATTATTTTGTGGTACACTTAACTAAACAATGTAACCCTTCCACAAGCTCCATTGTTTTGGGTGGTTTGATTACATGGATAACTACCAAGGTATGTCGGTTTAACAAAGAGACCACCCTTTTAAGACCTTTACTTTCTTCGGGAGAGGCTGATGACGGACTTGACTTTGAGTATTTTCTATCTCTGAATTGGTTTAAAGTTGTGCACCCTAATATGATTTGGAGAGTAGGAGGTCGTGATACTCTTAGTTTCCCGGATGACCTTAACGATCTTAAGGATGTTGTGCCCAACAAAGACCATAGAGGAAGCTCTACATATGAGAGGCTTAGTTACCTCTTGACTTTGGGAGATGAGACCCCAAATACCCCTACCGCTAGTGGGCACCGTGATAGAGGTCAATCCTCTAGTGCTCAAACCTAACCTCCTCCTTAAGCTTATAATGTGGAAATTATGTAAGTGATGTGTGACCTTACTCTTAATTTCAACACCATTCAAAATGACCAAAGACTTGCTTTGAACCCCATTTATGGTCATTTTTCTAGTCAAGGTATAATTCCACCCGAGGGCCCTCACCCTTCATTCTTTACTTGACACGAGGGTGGGTTTCCTTCTTCTACTGGTTATACTGCAGGTGCTTATGAACCAGGTCCGGATTATTGTGGTTCGGATTATGGAGTGGAGGCCTTTAATGGTGGCTATGGAGGTTACGATGGATATAGAGGTGGTACTAGCTATGGTGGGTGTGGTGGTGAGCTAAGTAGTGGTAGAGATATATATGTTTATTCTCATCCATTTCAAGGTGGTGGACCTAGTGGTGGTAGTTCTCATAGTGGTGTATCGAGATCGGCTGAAGATCAAGCACCATGTGAAGAGCAAGCACCAAGTGAGAAGACGGACTATAGCTGTAACACCCCCATTTGACCAAGAGCCTTTAGCTAAGCCTCCTAAACAAATGGAAGTGTCACCATCTCGGTTTCCCGAGGTAGTGTATAACAAAGTATAGCAATCCAAATACCATAAATTTAAAACTTAACTTACAAGGCTTATTACAACCTAGCCAACTATAAATGATTGTATAAATTACAACTCTTACAGCGGAATGAATAAAGTACATAAACTAAAAGTGAGAGTCTGAACTAAGTGGGCTAGATAACTAGGTAGACATCAACATCCTCATGCATCCCCATGAGCTCCCGA
>VHZZ01000739.1:55754-65796 GCA_009801015.1 Silene noctiflora
CCCGAGTTCGTAACTCGTCATCAAACAATAAATTCACTTGACTTATAAAAAGTTATTATATACAAGTTACTAATTATATTATATCTCATAGAAGTAATTAGTCTATCCATTTGGGCATCGTCCTATAGGTGTGACCTCGAGGGATCAACTGATCACCGCCGTCATACGACAGTAACGTACGTTAATAAGTTGACAAGTATATTACAATATATATCCCGAATATTCTTTTTATGAGATTTATTATGTAGGCGCACTATTGAGGAGGACACTATTCCAACATGATAGGCACTTCTAGGTATTGAAAAGGTAGTGTACCTTCTACAAACCCAGAAATACTCAGATTATTTGTATTTATTATTTATGTTATTTGTAATCATTAAACTTATGTTATTAATATAACGTTCTTTTATTGGAGTTTTGAAATACTATCTCGAGCAACCGAGATGGTAATGCTTCGATTATCTTGGACGGATAATCGGGGTGTTACACCTCTAATTCACCTAAGCAACAACATTTCAACATGTCAATGCGATGACGGTAGAACCTTCTATTCCCAATGGTGTGTGTGAAAGTTGTGAATTTTGGGACATACTTAACTAGAGTATAAGGGAACAACCGAGCAAGTGAATGCATTTCAAGCGTACAAGAACGACACCCCTTACTCAAATTTTTACAATGAAAATACCAAATTACATCCCAATCTTTCATACAAAAGCCAAAAAATTCAAAATCCACCACCATACACCCACCCCTAATGAGAAATTCAAAGACCTTTCTACAACCAAGAATTTCAAACCCAAACATCTTACAACTAACCCAATGATTAAGTTTTTGATGTTCAAAAAGCGGTTTTGCTAATGCAAAAGAATCAACAAGATTTCTTTGCTCAAATGCAAAAGGATAGTCAAGCCAACGACATCACCATCAACAAAATCCTTGCACATAACAAGATGATAAAAACTCAATTGACACAATTGGCATCTTCAAGCTTAGAAAGGCAAAATATATAATTACCACTTCAAGGTAATCCCCCTACAAGAAATGAAACTATCAATGTCATTCACTTTAGGAGTGGTAGACATTATGAGGGACCTAAGGAGCGAATTGAAGAGGTTATTTTTTAAGGGAATGCCAAGTCAAGGGAAGGGATGCAAGATGGAGATTTGAGAGAAAGGAATGAGCCGGAATCATTGAAGAAGAACACCAAAGTAGTAGAGCCTACTATGAATGAATCATTGAAGAGAAGAAATGAAGAAAAGGGCAAAGAAGTTGAAAGGGATCCTATTGTGTTTAAGCTAATCTTTCCAAGTCGTCAAGCCAAGCCTAAGGTTGATGAACAACTTAGAAGGTTCATAGAAATTGTGGAAAACTTTGAAGCTTCTATCCCATTCATGGAACTCATCACTCATGTCAAGGCCTATGCAAAATACATGTAGGATATTCTTACCAAGAAGAGGTCCATTAAAAGGTCGGAGACTATTGTTTTCACCGGCACTAGTAGTGTCATCACTTAAAGAAATTCACCACCTAAGCTGAAAGATTCGGGAAGCTTTTCTATCCCATGTACCATTGGTGACACTACCATTGATAAGGCGTTATGTGACTTAGGTTCTAGTTTAAGTTTCATGCCATACTCAGTATGTGAAAAGCTTGGAGTAGGGAAATTGAAGTGTACTAGTATGACATTGGAAATGGCGGACCATACCATAAAGAAATCACTAGGAGTATGGGAAGATGTGTCAGTAAGTGTTGGTAAATTCTTTATACCGGTGGACTTCGTCATAGTGGACATTGAAGAACACTCTAATATACCCATCATTTTAGGACGATCATTTCTTTACACCGCCGGAGCGGTAATTGATGTCAATAATGGTATGCTTACCCTTGAAGTGGGTGATGAGAATATAACTTTCAATCTTGACAAAACAATGAGGGGACCAAACTTGAATGAGTCATGCTTCATGGTTGACCATTACAATCGAAAAGGAGATAAAAAGAAGTCGGAATCCTCCACTACAAAGCCTTCCAAGGATGAGACTCCTAGTGGTAAAGATAAAGGGACATTGCCTAATTGGAGGAAGGAGGTCGATGATACAGAAATAGCTCTATTCAGAGAGCTAGGAATATTTAATGACAACACCAAAAATGAGAGCTTGAAAAGCTCACTTTCAATGACAAGTACCGATGGAGGCCTTGAAGGCCAAAAGAATGGAGAGAAGACTATGTCTAGCCATGGTCCTCTCAATATAGGGGAAGAAGTAAAGGAGGTTAGTGGCTTGTGGGATGTTGTTTGAAGGACTAGTCAATCCCTCTGTCGGAAACGCAATGATCTTAAGCCAAGACCACGTAGCTCCTTGTCACTATGACTTTGACAATGAAAGCTATGAGAATGGAAGATATAACATGACGTGGTGTACAAAATACTTCAACTGTAATACATCATATTTCTGGTCTTAGGTTACTCGGCCGAGTATGGGGTACTCGACCGAGTAGCTGGTGTGGGTGTTCTGTCAGGCTTCTGTTTGTTGTGCACTCGAGCGATCAGGTTAGTACTCGGTCGAGTCTGGCGTACTCAAGCGAGTGTATGCACTCAATCAAGTGTGTCTGACTTGGTCAAGTGTCTTCTACTCGACCGGGTGTTCGGCCCGTTACGGAATTTTCTGGGTTCGATTAAGATGAATCGGAAAGTATATATAATTATGTTTAGCGACTCTAATCATTTTATTAACTGCTTTAACACTTTTCACAAAAACTATCATCGACACACTTCTTCTCTTGTCATCTTCATCATTCCAAGGCTAGGATTCTTCATTTTTGGGGATTTTTATGTCTTTGCATTCGCAATAGTCAGGATAAGTTATCTAGCATAGTCTTTTTGTTGTTTTGGTTAGATTGATCAAACCCTAACTGGGTTAATTTGGGGGGTTTTGGGATATTATCTTTAGTAAACTGTTATATTGATGGATTGTTGTATTCTAGGAGGACATTTGGTAGAGGAAGCATTCTAGACCATCTTACTATTTTACATGGATTGTCTTTCAAGTAGGGTTTTCCCTACTCAGTTGGTTATGTATCAGTATGCATATTATGTGACGATCTTTATGATTATTGTGTGGTTGAGTTATGATGGTGATATTGTGTTGATATTATGAGCCATTTCGAGAGATGGTCTCACCCTCATTGTTCGCCACTTATGTTTCTCGAAGCAAGGGGGATTTGCACATTAATGGACTTGGGATCGCTCATTGCAATGAGCGGAGTTTAGGTGGTACGGCTGCGGTCCCCACTGGCGACAAGGATTACCTATTGCGATGGGTAATCTGGCAGGGCTACACACCTCAGTGTGTATTCGTTTACTGGTTACAAGGGAGTTTGGAGATATTTGTTACAGTTCACTGTGGTTGTTTATGCATTATATTATGTTGCATTGTTATAAGGTTGGTTGACCCCGTTTTATGTTTTCAAAACTGTGGTGATCCATTCGGTGATGGTGAGCAGTTGGTTTAGCAGGTGATGATGGATGTTGGCGTTGCTTGCGGGGTTTGGCAAGGCTGAGTCGTTACAAGTTTTTGTAGTTTAGCTTCCACCGGATATTGTCTTTTTACTTTTGTCACCTTTCTGGATTAGTTTTGTATTCATCTTTGAGACTTGTAATCAGTTAAATAAAGTTATTTCCTTTTCATACCTTGGTGTGTGGGGGTGTTACAAAGTGGTATTAGAGCCGTGCTAGCCGATGCATTAGACTTAGCAGATGAATTCTGATTTGCATTACCGTTCTGCCGCTGATAAGCTTCTTCCTTATTGCGGTTGAAGTTGTTGTTGCCTTGACCACCTTGGCTAGCAACCGACCATTTGGGTCATGGCATACCCAGGGTGGTCAATGCAACAACAGCATCTTCAACCACAATAACGGAGGGTCTTATAAGCGGCAGAACGGTAATGCAAATTAGAATTCAGCTGCTAAGTCTACTGCATCGGCTGGTACGGTGCAGGGTGGAGGTCATAAGAACAGCGACAAGCTGTTCATGATGGATAAGCAGGCGGCAGAGGATGATGCCCAAGTGGTTACCGGTACCTTTCTTATCAATAGTATTCTTCTTTCGTTTTGTTTGATTCGGGAGAACCACACTCTTTCGTGTCTAGGGGCCATGCAAGGTGTATGGGTTTGGGGGAGTATGAGTCTGTAAGGGATGAAGTATTTATACAGTCGGAAGAGTTTGTATCTTGTGTGAGGTTGTATAAGGGGGTGTCTATGGTTGTTGGACAAGTCAACTTTCCAGTTGATTTGTTCGAGTTTACTATGGATGGGTTTGAGGTTATTGTTGGGATGGATTGGTTTGGGAAGTATAGTGCTACCATAGACTGTCACTAGAAGAAGGTCAAGTTAAAAGGGCCTAAGGGGGTTAGGTTGTCTTACCGTGGATTTGTGGTCAAACCCAAAGTCAAGATCATTGTTGCGGTGACTTTGAATGCATACCTGAGAAAGGGTTATCCTATGGTCCTTTGTCACGTGAAGGACACTAGGATAGAGGAGTCATTAGCTTTGGAGATACCAATAGTGGGTGAGTTCGGGGATTTTTTTCCAGATGAGATATCGGGGTTACCTCCGTAGAGATATATCAACTTCAGTGTTGAGTTGAAGTTGGGGAAGAGACCTATCTCTAAGGCCCCGTACCGTATGGGTCCTAAGGAGCTGGAGGAGTTGAAGAAACAAATGAATGAATTGCTTGATAAGGGGCATATTAGTCCTACTGTATCGCCTTGAGGTGCTCCGGTCCTGTTTGTGAAGAAGAAGGACGGCAGTTTGATGAGGTTATGCATCGAGTACAGGGAGTTGAATCATGTGACGGTGAAGAATAGATATCCTTTGCCAAAGATTGATGACCTTTTTAATCAGTTGAGTGGGACCGGGGTGTTTTCGAAGATCGATCTAAGGTCGGGGCACCATCAGCTGAGGATTCGGGATGAGGACATACCTAAGACAACTTTTCGATCGCGGTATGGTCACTATGAGTATGTGGTGATATCGTTTGGGTTGACTAATACACCAACAATGTTCATGGATTTGATTAACCGGGTTTTCAGTCAGTTCTTGGATCGGTTCGTGGTAGTGTTTATTGATGATATCCTAGTCTATTCCAAGACTAAGGAAGAGCATGAGGAGCATTTGAGAGTGGTATTGCAAACCTTGCGCGATAACTAGTTATATGCTAAGCTATCCAAGTGTGAGTTCTTATTGGAGAAGGTGGCTTTTCTGGGCCATGTGATTTTTAAGGATGGGGTAGCTGTGGATCCTACCAAGATTGAGGCAGTGTCAAACTGGGAAGCACCGAAGAATGTGGCTGAGATTCAGAGTTTCTAAGGGCTGGCTGGGTATTACAGGTTGTTCGTGAAAGACATCTCGAAGATAGCTAGGCCGATGATAGCTTTGATGAAAAAGGAGAATAGATTTCGCTAGGATGAGAATTGTGAGACGGCGTTCCAAACCTTAAAGGAGCGTTTTACTACGGCTCCCGTCTTAGGTTTGCCAGAGGGGAGTGAGAACTATGAGGTATACACAGATGCTTCAAAGAATGGTTTGGGTTGTGTTTTGATGCAGAATAGGAAGGTGATTGCCTATGCTTCGAGGCAATTGAAGACTTATGAGGAGAACTACCGTACTCACGATTTGGAGTTGGGTGCTGAGGTATTTGCTTTGATGATTTGGAGACACTACCTCTATGGGGCAACCTTTAAGGTGTTTTCAGATCACAATGGTTTGAAGTACATCTACTACCAGAAGGAGCTGAATATGCGTCAGAGGAGGTGGATGGAGCTTATTGGTGAATATGACATGGACATTATCTACCATGAAGGGAAGAGCAACCTTAACAAGACATTTCCGATTAAATGAGGTTGTCACCATCTCGGTCTCCCGAGGCAATGATATAGATTAAATGAGCTAATTACTTTATTAATATAAAAGGTTTAAGAAAGATAAACTGTGTTAACTCTTACAAGCCTCAACATCCATCACGTCACGCGCCCCATCCAAGCATAGCCACGGACAGCAACAACTGAACATGCTTATCATACTGCTCCCCATTCAAGTGGAAATCATTGAATGGATCAACGCAGGCCACCCCAGAAATAGGTGACGAATTAACAAACACAACATGGTTAGCTCGTGGAAACACAGAAATATTAATAAGGAGAAAGCAAGCAGAACAAAGGCTAAAACATAATTCCTATAAGTAACATAAATAACAAATAAACACAAGACCAATTAACTATGACACGCGACCTCATAATCGTGTGGCTCACGGCCACCCACACCCATTACGTAGCTATCAACCTCACATCACCCACAGCACCGCAGCGCTGACTGCTGGACTACGTCGCTTCGACTTCCACCTGACAGGCCTACTAAATCATGTCCACAACCGCAATTGTGCCTGGCTCACCACCAATCTCAACCTCGCCCGCAGGCTTATAAATATTAATAACTATTAAGACTGTAGTCATAGCATTCCACATTAATTCAATAATAATGCTAGTCGACAAATTATCATAACACTATGATTACTTTAACATAGGACAACATCCAACTCTCAGTATAAAGACTGTCACATAATAAAATCTTAACCAAAGCACGTATAAGACCGTCACATAAATCAATGGTCGCCATATATAGACAATATTAGTAACCCACATAAAACACGAATCGTACAAGTACTAATTAATCACACGAGTTGAGTAGGGAAACCAACCTCAGCAGTAATGTCGTCGCAGCGGTACTCACAATAAAGAGTCCTTTAATAAACTTGTGCCTAATATAATTATATAACGTAAATAATTTTATAGTGAAAAAATTAAAATACGTTATATATTATCGTCTGAGACACGAAACACATGGCTAGGCCGCAGCTAAGCCACAATCTACCCCAAGCCAAGCCATGACCGGCCACAACAGGCCACGACCACCCACACCCAAGTCCTTTCCGAGCCTATTAGCACCCGTGATCAAGCCAAGCTAGGCCAAGACGGCCCGCAGTCGAGTCAAGTCCTCATGCACGCCATCCCCACACCCGAGCCCGGCACACCAACCACCCATACTCGACACTTTTGGGTCCAAACCGTCTCAAACAATATCATTAAACCGTCTTAATTATATGACGGTAACAAACCTCACGAATACGATATTTATCGTTTTAGGGCTCGGGACAAGGTTTATAAAAACGCATAAAAACTTTACTAGAAAAAACTAGAGAGCGGTAAAATTATACCTACGATTGAAGGGATGAAAATTGAAGAGGAAATCGACCTAGAAATGCGCGTCGTAGCCTTACCTTTCCGTCTCCCTCCCGTCGGCCTTTTCTTCTCTTCCTTTTTTTTTGTTGTGGGGAAAGTGTATGTGTAGTGTGATTTGGGTGTTTATATATCCCGAGTCCCTTGGTACACTTAAGTAAATCCCGACTCACTCCCTCTATCTCCTTTTTCGGCCCATTACTAGGTTCATAGGTTTGTTTCAACTTAACTTGGTAAAACCCGACTCACCTATCATAGATAAAACCGTCTTACGAAAATATAAAGTACAAAATATAATTATACTAATTTAAATAAAACGATATCAACTAAATAATTAGTAATAATAATAAATAAATAAATAAATAATACGGGGTATTACAGTTTTTCCTCCTTAAAAGAACTTCGTCCCGAAGTTCACATACTCACAAAATAACACAACATGCAACCTAAACCGCATCATAGGATTCTTTGGCATGGCTCAAACCTCAGCTCGAGCCCAACTTAACGATAATCGATGCCCACTGACACGTGGTGTTACATTCTATCCCCCTTAAGAAACTTCGTCCTCGAAGTTGACTCAAAAGATTATAAGAACGGATAGTTATATAACGTATCCCCGGCTCACCAATTGGCCACAGGGGCATTGTTCCGACATGGCTTTGGTAGTGTGTCATAGCCTACAATGGCTGGTCTCGCACGGACAGACAAGGGAAAGACAAGATGCTACATAGGACAAATTCCCACTTGTTTAGGTCACTTAACGCACATAATTTGGGTCATCGGCATGTCATACCATCGCTTATTCATTCATAAGTTGAGGTTAGGCGGTTTTACTTGAGGTGTAAGCATCATTAGGCCTCGCGGTTTATACTTGGCATACCTTAAAAACTGGGGTCTCCCCCCCCCCCCCCCCCACACACTTAGACGGAAGCAGGTAACGGCCAAAAGGTCAACACGATGGTACCGGGCTCACATAAAAATTAGAACGTTCACACGATGCTCCCTGATTCATGTCTTTATATCGACAATCTAGGATTTTAACACGTAATAGCATTGGTTTGCATCACCGCTCCCTTATGGGGTGGGTTTGTATCCGTAAGGGCTAGCATCAAGGTTGGTCACAGGCTTACAGACACTCATTCCTATATACATTTATGTTCATCTATATCACATTACATCAGACAATCTAAGACATTCTCTATTCCACTTCCACATTTAGCATGCATTCCCCAGTGGGGGACTTATATTAACACAGAAGTCTAAATCCAATACAATTAGTAATTTTGATGTTATGTGTACATGGTAAAATCACATTATCACACACCATCACCCAGTTTATTAGTAAGGCTTGGGCTCGGTGTTCGTTCAGTCTCTATTAAAAATTACTATCACTTTGATACAACATATCAAACGATTTATCACAAATTGCTAAGTCTTATTAGGACAAGCTTATAAAACAAATAAAAATCATGTCTGGTGTCTTACTTAGCCAAATACAATGAAAGAAAAGAAAAGAAAAGAAACTAACAATTTGGGTTTCGCGATTGACTCGATCGTTCTTATTCAGCATACCAAATTCTTAGACGTTTACTCGAAAACAACATGACAAAATATTTAACAGTTTAGCCAAACGGGGTCATCTTTCTCCAGGCCTCAGTCGACGCGGGACATCCTATTTCCAAAGCGCATCCATGTGTATTCCTAGGTCTCGGGTTATGGTCGAATTATTCCTTTACGAAGACAACTTTATCTTCAGACTGCATGCCAGGGTCAGGCTGATCTTGGTGTCCAGGGCCATTCACTTCCTCGGGTTCCTCCTCTCCCTCTTTAGGACCTACCTCAGTGTCACAACTAATATCTATTACCCCAGTCACCTCACTAATTTTCCCTAAAGTCATACCCTCATGGTCAACGGTGTTATGGGCTCGGCTACACTGGCCTTGTTCGAATTTGCGATTGACATGATAGTCCTTCCAGTAATAGAACATGTTTTCTAACCTACCCTGTATGTCTTCATAAGTCATGTCAACGGGAAACTTATGCCCACCTCCATAATCAGGGTCATCATGCAAACGAATGTCATGTTGAGCATACTGCTTCATGAAATAATCCTTGGGCCCACCTAACTCAGTGGTTTTAGGTAGAGTGCTAATCATTACGAAGGCTCTAATATGGGTGTCGATCACATAGTCCCTATCCCGAACCCTGCTGTAGTCTTCCATAAAAGCTTCTAAGTTGTCACAATGTACTTTGAAGTCTGATAGCGGATGCATATAATGCTTTTCGAGGCGTTCAATGACGTGGGGATACATCCTAGGTAAGCACATGCACAAGTTTAGTTAGAATATAGCAAACATGTATGCACTTGTTTAACAGTTTTATCTCGCAACTTGTTAACACATATCTTTTGGCCCAAAAACAAGTATTGTCATAGGATCCACGTCGGTCCATATGCATATAATATCATTAGGCTACAGAAAGAACATAACGGAGTCAAGTATGTAACTACCATTCCTGCAAATTATGGGGTGGGCTCAATTTAGTAACACACATCTCGTGTCCAAGTTCTCAATCATTGAAATTTAGTCATTCGTTAAATTTGTCATGAACCGTCTCATTTATACTAAGCAAGATTATCATAATATCTAAACATACTTGTCATGTAGATTTTATGTACCACACCACATAAAACATCATCTACTCTAACAAGGAAAAAACGTGAAGTCGAAGGGTATAGTCATCATATATATATATA
>VHZZ01000740.1:11972-22569 GCA_009801015.1 Silene noctiflora
AGCAACAAACTCCTGATTCTGGGTAACTGTTCCTAGAAGCCAGGGAGCAGATTTCGGAGGAGCCAGAAGAAGCCAAACCCTAGAGTGAAGTACTTATAAAAGGAGAGGCAAGCAAACCAAGAAGATCATCTCATCTAACATCGACACTTCTTCAACTACACCTCCAACATTTATTAAACAATATTTACAAGCAAAAATACCCTTGTAATCTCCTTACATGCTCAAACGCCTCAATTATAGTGCATACTTGTTGGGTTTCCGACTTCCCATGTGGTTGTTCCCACATCGGGTTTTACGCGTCACCAAAATTCTCCGTGTCAATCTCTTTATTTCGTTGTCTTTACATTCATTCGTATAATTGCGTTTACCACGTTCGTAGGTCATAGATCGATCACTTTGACTCACAACTCGAAATTCTTAACTCGGTAAATTTTTACCAAAACACCTCACATGATATTACCGATGCTCTTAAGTTTGATATGTTTGATGATGTTGTTAATGTTCCTCCTCATACTTTCTTACCATCTAAACTTTGGAATTGCATGATTAGAGATGATACGTTTGATGAACATGGTATGATGATTGAGAAAATTGAGCATCCATTGCTTTGTATTGCTTTTCATAATTTGTGTAGCACTGTTTTCGCTCGCGACACCAAGGAGTCGACCATTATGCCAAACTCTGAATCTAAACCGCATCATTTATAACAGTTATAAAAGGTTCAGTTAATCGTTTTATTATAAACGGTTCAGTTGACGGTTAAACCGATGATCGTTCTACTTATACTTTTTTTTTCAATTCCGTTTATTTTGTTTCGTAATTTAAGCAAATTTTGGTTATCTATTATACTCAACAATAATGTTAATGAGATAAGCTTTATTATTAATCAATTTACGAAATTTTGAGTTTGATGCACTGGGGAAATGAAAATAAACAACAATTTTTATATAATATTTTAATTTTTTGTTTTATTTTAAGTAAAACGGCTTTCGACAGTTTGGTTCACCGAACTTAAAACACGGTTTTCGGTTATTGCGATTCGATTTATTTTTAACACCTTTAATACGCAAGCAATTTGGATGAGTTTAAGCCCAATTATTACGAGCTTTGACCAAAACTCAATCTCGAGCTTGACCTTGCTTGACTTGTGCTCAAGAACCAAAACTCAATCTCGAGCTTACCCGAACTAGTAAAAAGGTGCTCATTATCAAGCTTGCGAGTTTTAATGCGAACTCGAGCTCAAATTGAACCTATATATAAAAATATTTGGCATGATAAATTTTTTTTATAAAATATGAGCAATATCTTATCTTATCACACAAGTTCGAGTTGATCACGAGCTTTTCGAGTCGAGACAGTGTTTGCTCAGCTTAACCCGTTAAGCTCTCGAGCCGAGCTTTGACCAACCCGAGCTCAAGTTGCTCGCGAGGTGTATCGTTTTATTATGAGCCCTAGTTACGATTTAGGAAGTACTCCGTACCAATTAATTTAATCAACGTTACCCGTCCTAACTTAATCGACAATCCAAGAATCTGTTGTTCTCTCTCACGTTCGGATTTCATTAATCTCATCTTGTACAAGATCAAGTTTGTTATTCAAGCCAAAGTTTTAAACTGTTGTCATTAATTTTTTACCTTGTTGGTAGAAAGTTTGCAGCGTGGTTGATAGACAAATATACTGTAATTTTGTTTCATCTTTGCCTGAGAAATATGGATATGGTATCTGAAGAAACCTCTACCATCTGCGCTCACTGGTAATTCAACTCTACTATTTACTTTCTTTTTTCTTGTGGTATTAGGCTGATTCAATTATTGAAATTCATATCATTTTTGCTAATTTTTCTGGGTAGTGTTTTGTGTCCTAAAAAGGTGGTAAATTTTTGGTCCTTTTCAATTATTGAAATTCATATCATTTTTGCTAATTCAATTATTGAAATTCATGTACATTGTGCAATAAGTTGATGATTTGAGTCATGTTGGATAAATGAACATGAATGATTTGATGTCCTACTATGTACCAAAAGATGAACTTTGTGTGTTATCCTTCTGTTTCCAGCAACAGACCAATCCCTTCGACAAACATTGACTTGCATTTCGTTCATTGCTCCCGAAATCTCAAAAAATGTAAAGTTTGTGGTGAAATGGTTCCCAGAAATACTGTTGAAGATCATTATATCAATACTCATGCACCTGTAAGTTTTTGCCCACCATATTTCATATTGTTTTTGCTTGCTTTGCTAGCTATTTATGTTGCGGAAAGCTTCTTCAAATTAAGGGCACCATTTTTTACCATTGGTGCTGTTTGTTTGCTTAAGGTAAGGTTTACATAGTACTCCCTCCGGTTCTTAGGAATTGCTCCATTCACTTTGCACAAAGATTAAGGAACGTAAATGGCTATGAGTGACTGGTGGGTAGCGCAATAAAAACATGCACAAAAAAGAAATGAAGCAATCTTAAGTATATGCCAGAAGTAGAAAATGGGGCAACTCTTTAGGAGTAAAGACATAACTTGTTTAAGAGCAACCATATCAAGATGCAAGGGGTCTCAACTCTCAACATTTTGCAACCTGACACTGAAAAGTAGTGAATAGCTTAGTCTCAAGTGCAGTAGTTGAATTCTTCAGTTGCGTTAGTTATAACACACGATTTTAAAAGTTTCTTTAAAGCGATGGGGGAATGGAACGGAGAGTTTGGTGCTTTAGTATGATATTATGTCTCTAAATTTAGTTTATGATAAAATGCCCTTACTTGCTCAATAAATTTGTTTCATGACCAATATGTCTTTACCAATGTAGGTTACTAATTGAGATGGTAGGTGCATAGCCTTGTGAATGCTGTAAATAAATTGGATGGGTAAATGAACTTAAGTAGATGCTTACCTGAAGGACTTATGTTGATGTAGATGCTTAGAAGGGCATTGCTAAGTGTAGTTGTTGGTTTGTATTAGTAGCGAGGTATATATCTTTGTTAAATCATGCAAACAGGCCGGGCCGCACCCAAATGGAAGAGAGAGTCCTCTTACAAGGAGGTTCTACTCTAAAACCAATTGGCTATAGAGGGAGTAGCCTCTTAGCTTATAAAGTGGTAAACTCTCTCCTTTTCTATCACTGTGGGACACTCACATGTGGGTTAATATGGGTTCTTCACCATCTTAGTTAATTGACCATACAATTTACTGGGAATTTGATGATGATTATTGAGAGTGTAGATATATGAGAAAATTCTTTTCAGCTGGATATAATTATATGACTAAGTAGACCTCTATCCTTGCATTGCTATGAAAGGTGGATGGAGTGTGACTTTGTGATGATTATCTATTACAATTTCAGCTTTGATGGACTTAAGTTCGCTATTTTTGTTTCTAACTTTGTAGTAATGCATATTGCTCCCTGAGATAGTTGAACTGTTGAAGTATAACATGGTGGTTCCTGAATAGTACATTATGCACTAACTAGTAAGTACTAACTACTAAGGCTTAAGGTTGCTACACATTTTATGATGTTTTCCTTCCTTTTCTCCCTCTTTGAGGCATTGTCCTTGTGTATACATACTTGAAATTTCTATGTATGGAGAATTGTTACAATGATTTTAACATATACCATTTTCTTATTCTTCTGAGCTGTTATTAAGGTTAATTCCTGACCTCTTCGCATGTGAATAGTGCGCTTAAGAAGAAGTAGAATATTTTCATCCACTTCTGAGCTGTTATCCTTAAATTTGTTTCGTCCTTGATGGTGTTTGGGATCAGAGAACATATTAATTACGGCGTAATACACAAAGCAAATTTTACAAGTTAGTGGATAATGAAGCCATGACACTTAGAAGACCCATGTATCTGTGATGTCTATAATCGTTAGCTTGTATTATTGGGTGCATTGACAAAGACAAACATTATTTTACATCCATTTTTTGGTAGGATATTGAAGGCTGAGGCCTTCATGCATGCAACTTCGTCTGTACCTTGTCAAGGGTAGTAAGGTGGTGGTTTCTTTTAAGGATGTAAAGTCTGCGGGTGTTTCTTATTGTTACTTTCCTGGTTTTGGAACGCAGTTGGAGATTACTTGGTCCTATAATTAATTAAGAAGTATCAGAAAGGCCGGGAACAATGTTACTATGTTTCTGTGGTTTCGTGATATGTTTTCTATGTCTGTAGTTGATTTATACTTGATACTTCATGGTGCAGGTAGCGTGTTCTCTATGTAGCGAGACGATGGAGCGCGATATTTTGGATGTGCATAAAGGTGAGAGCTGTCCCCAAAGGATTGCAACATGTGAATTCTGTGAATTTCCTTTACCTGCCATTGATATGATTGAACATCAGGTTTGTCACTCTTGCAATCAAGAGTTATAATAGTACTACTATGTAGCATTTTTTTGGTGCCGGATGCTCATATCTCCACTCCACTTCACAGAGTACTTAAATTTTCAGTGAACACTTATTTGCAGGATGTATGTGGGAATCGAACAGAACTTTGCAATCACTGTGGCAAGTACATCAGGTTCCGTGAAATTTATGTCCATCAAACGATGTGCAATGGTGCCGTAGAGGGTGTTGCGGGCTCGTCTAGGTAACGATGCATTTTATTCATCAGTATTTTATTTTTTTAATGTAAAGGGAGCTAAGCCGCAAGAGCAGTTTGATGCTGGCGGATTTCAATCCTAGTCATGAGTGCCAACTAACTCTTAGCAGACAAAATACACTGGATAGTCTTTCTTTAGCCATTTTCCTTATGTGATAGAGAAAAAATGGCTCATTATATGTTCTTCTTCTACTGTCTAATAGCAGTTGCGATTCTCACTGATTACTATGTTTTACTTGACATAACAGGGTTAGAAGGCCTGCATCTGAAAGACGAGCACGACCTGAAAGAAGAGTGGGACCAACCTTTTCACAAAAACATGTGCTAGTTTCTATCGCCATCACAGGACTTGCATTAATCGTAGGGTCACTGATCTTTCAGAAGAAACCGGACAACAATCCAAGTCAGTAGTTACGGGTACATTACTCTGAACAAAAAGTAATGTTTTGGAGCGCTATTTTGGGTTGGATTCTGAGTGTCTAACAATAGGAAACACTTTTTTGGGCTTTGCACTTGCCTTTCTCTGAAAAATAACATTAGCAACAATACCATCAGCTGTTACATTGTGAGGTAATCGTAGAATTCGGTTTGTTACAGAAGTTTATGACAGGCCAGGGTCATTAACAACTAAATTGCTGGGTAATCTTTTGAGTTGAAATAGAACTTCATTTTGTAAATGGGAATTAAGTTATTAACAAATGCTCCGTAAATGTATGACAACAAACTCCGGTTTAATTTCTATTTACGGAAAACTATTGAACGTCTAATGTCCTACTTTGCCTTCTATGTACACAAATTATTGTTTTTTTTGCTAGTTAAGTCACAAGAGTAGTAATCCCACCTTTTCCGATCATTTGTTTACGTTTGATTTTGACATAATGAACGAGAAAAGATGGGAAACTATTTATTGTTATTTTGATTGATGACAACTGGACCAAAGTTGATGTGAATGATCACACTCTTCAAAAACCATCCTAAAATAGAAAGATAAATATAAATGACTTGGACAACCAATGGAATAGGTGAACCAATAACCGGAACAAAAAGAGTGTGATAAGGGTAGGGGACTCAAACTTGGACTTTTGTTCATAATACATCAGTCCTAACTACTAAGCAAAAGATTGTAGATATGTGCACAAATGGATGTAGGGAAAGATAATTCTCTCTCAGTACTACATGTACTCCATTCTTATCCGTCTCCTTCAATGGTTTAATTTTGTTTTTAGGTTTGTGTTGTTGGGGGGAAAATGTATGTGGAATTACTTAGCATACTTGGACCGTAATCCTAGGAGCTGCTATTGTTTTCAGGCCAATTTAAGGAGGTGACAAATAGATGTGAATAATTGCAGCGGAATGCTTATCAAATATGCAGCCAAAACCATGGATAAATAGTCAACTTTGGACTGAAACTAAATAGCTTAAGATTTGCTAAGCAATTTGTGTGAATTAGACATTCAAATGGGCTGTTAAATGAAGTTGAAATGTAACCGRGATATGACTTGAACAAAGCACACAGCAAAAACTCAAGACTTAGAAGTTATCTCAACACACAATAAAGGACACTTCTCCCTTATGAGGTACTCCAGGCACAGCAAAGAATACTCCCACGTTGATTAATCCAGCATGCAACAAAGATTAACACGCTAATCTCCAGCACTTAGCAAAGAGAATGTTTGGAAACTAGGTTTCAATTTTTAATTCAACTCAATCTGAATATTACAAGGATAGGTGCTTGGTTTATATAGGGACCAAGGCTTTGATCTTAACCATGCAATATAACAATCTAAGGGCCACAAATGACTTACAAAAGAGTCTAAATAAAACAACTACATTATCTTACATAAACTGAATACAAACAAATAGAAAAGTAATAAAGCATAAAGCATAAAGGTAGCTGGTAGTTCTTGTTGCTATGTGATGTGAGGGATGGAATTGCTTACAGCACAAGGACCCCAAGGAGCCTAGAAGTCAGCCCTTGTCGTGGCCAAGCAGTGCTGCAGGTTCAAAGAAACAACAATCCAAAATAGGACCAGCAGATGTCACTTTCAAAGTTTTAGAGATTATTGTTTGCTTTTCCTGAGGCCAAAGTCTTCTTAATTTGAGGCTAAGCTTGTAAATTCCTATTCCATGACATAAGGACCATATTAGGATCATTATCCATCTTAAGATGCACTGATCTTGGCGGGTAAAAAGACTCGGATGCCCTTGACAGATGCAAACATTAGAACAGAACAGGCTGTTGCATTCCAAGAATTATACTTGTTTTGCAGATGTCATAACTTCCTGCTCATGATGAAATAAGAAGCCTCCCATATACCAGATGAAATCTAATTGAGTTAGATTGCCTCTCCAATTTGAATTACACAAAGTAATGGCCCAGAACTTGAGATATGGAGCCTTAAGTAAGTTCAGGTCAGAATAGGGAGTTCAACATATTTCCTGTGCAACAGCAGGAACTTTGAAAAATCGTAACTCCTAGATCATTTGGGCTAAAAGTACACATCATAACTCAAATGAAAGCTAAGGAAGTTATATTTCACCTCCAAAAAGAATCAACCAAAAATACCGAGTAAATATTGAGTTATTTAATTTTGAACACTGATGACTGGCCATTTCAGAAAAACAACATTGCATTCCTGCATGACAGTCTTTGGAGCCTGATTCTGAAAAATATACACATTAACTCTTGTTGATTCCAATTCCATAGGAAAGTAGACTCTTTCGAGTTTATACATGTAAAGAACTCAAATTTTAACCAAGTAAAACGCTAGATATGATCCTTTGAAGTTGGACCTGAAAATTCTAAAAATGTTGCATCAGCTTTTGGAACTCAGCTCTTTTTCTTCTTGAATTTGCATCTGAAAAAGATGAATGCTTGTACTCTCATTTGACATGTTTGCTTGGTACTAAAATGAGGGACTCATAGCCTTAGCTCCTGCTCCAAACTCCCCTTGTTGAAAAAATTTGTCCTCAAATTTTGTCAGAACAAAATCACCAACTCACCACAAAAACAAAATGAAAACAAAAATCAGTCCTACTTATATTGAAGGCATCTCTATGAAGCTTCAGAAGACTCAAGCCCTTTCAAGTTCGAATACTACTCCAAGAGACCAATTATCATGTCTTCCACCTGGATCCTAAATCAAAATGGCAAATGGCAAAAGTTGTGGTATACCATTCCTAAACTTAAGTGTCTCATTTATTTGTCTTACTCTTCTTGAGGACTGATCATAACCCCAAGCATACAACATTGGATCAAATACTCCCTTGCCACCAAAGTTCTTATACAAATTAGGCCCTAAGAAAGTTTGAGGTTTCTCCTTACTCAGATGGGTATGCTAAGATCGGCAACATATACTCACCCAAGCTCAAACCATAATTAGATTCAACACAACTAGTAAAGCACACTCATGCAAACAAGGGCACGCTGCTGTTTTTGAGTACTGGTGTCAGCATAAACATCAATAAATGAAAAAACTCCTTTCAACATCATGTAGAGAACTTGCACTTGATATCCCAAATAATTCCAACAAGTTCTCACAATGCATTTGAACAAAATTCACCTTAAAACACAGGAATTTCAGAACTGGAAAACAAGTTTTGAATTGATCCATTTCATTTTGAGTAAATAACCTCCACCTTGAATGAATAAGAATTATCATTTCAGAAATGGGGATTCCACTTAGCAGCTCAAACAACATCCAAGAAATATTTTTCAAACCTACAAACTCCACAAAATAATTGAACTCATTACTCCAAAACAACTCAGACTTGTTAGTATTCACATGCTTGGATTCCCTGACTAATATGTATTAAATTGCACTTAAATGAACAAGACTAACTTGTAATCTTATTAACATGTAAAAATGGAAGTATGGAGTTGAAAGAGTGCAAGTTATACCTACCAAGATGTAGCTTGCGAAGCAAGGATCATGGCTGGTGTAGGAGGTCAGATTTGGCACCCTTGAGTATGGAAAAACCCAAGACTCTCCTCTTGCTTCCCACTTGATTGAGTCCCAACAATTTTCACCATTGAACATGACCGTAGACTGTCCAAACCTCATGGCTTGAAGATAAAGTTGTCCTTGGTCGACAATCACCTCTTTAGGACCCAAATCAGTAGCTTGGCATATGCTTACACCATGAAGCATTCTAAGGCTGGTGTAGGGTTGTTCTTCCTCTCGTTTGGCAGCCTCAAATGTGGAGTTGAGTGTGGTTTCAAATTCAAAACATTGGCTTTCCAAAACTCTAGTACATGAGCTACTCGTTTCAGCACAAGCACCCATGTCTTTTGGTCTAATGCTTGTAGGCTTAGGACAAACAATATCCAAGCTTGGCATCACTTCCCTTTGGTTTAAACCTTACTCCTTCCCGACTGTTTTGATGGCCTCTAATCTGTTCTCCTTATCTAAGACCTCATGGTTTTTATGCCTTACTAAGCTCTCCTCAACAAAAAAAGCCAACTCAAGCATTCCACCATATGAATGCATTACTCCTAAGTTAATTCTCCTAGCAATTTCAGATTTCAAGCCATGGTAAAATTTGACTCCCTTTACAAAATCAACTTCTTTGTCACACACAAAGTGTAATTCCTCAAACAACTTAGTATATTCAATAACACTTAAGGAGTTTTGTTTAAGGGTATTAAATTCAGCCCACAAATCATCCATGGTAGAGCAAGGTAGAAACTTTAGTCTCATGCTCCTTTCAAGTTTAAGCCAAGAAATAAGTTTACCCTTCCCTTCCACTGCTCTTGAAATATTAAGAGTATTCTACCACGATAAAGCATAACCCTTTAAACATGACACAACCAGTTCAAGCTTCCTTTCCTCAGAAAAACACTTGCTCTAAAAATAGCATTCAACATCATATAGCCAAGACACAAATGCTCTACTGTTTTCACCACTAAAAGTAGGAAATAATGGTGTTATACCTGATAAGTAGTATTTTAGTCTCATTTTACCCCGCATTTATACTTTATTCCGACTCGATTTTGCATGCTTAATTGATTAAAAAGCTCATTTAATTACTAATTTATAATAATTAGTCGTCTTAATTATATTTAATAATTAGTCGGATTTCATAGAATAATTGTATTTTTACTATTTAATTAATATAATATGTAGGTGTGACGGGAAAGTAAGGCTGAGTCGAGAGACGGGATTTTGAGAGGAAATGACGAAGGTGAAAAATAAGCTAAGTATAGGAAAGCAAGCTTCATCGAGCATGTTTGCGACGGTCTTTGCTGAGCTTTTTCTACCGCCTCCGGCCACCATAACAACCCCCTCTCACCACCCTTGGCCACCCTCCACTTCCACCTTCACATCCCAACCACCCCCGGCCACCACATCCACCACCAGCAGCCTCCGCAATCCCTACAAACTACCCCGTCCATCAACATCTACAAACAACAACTTACTTTGAACCCATATCCAACCACCATTTCAGCCACCAATACCACCACCCATGACCACCACAGTCATCCACCATCACCCCCCGACATTCCTCAGCCACCGGCGAGCACATGAACAACAACCACGGCCTT
This sequence comes from Silene noctiflora, assembly GCA_009801015.1. NCBI lineage: Eukaryota > Viridiplantae > Streptophyta > Magnoliopsida > Caryophyllales > Caryophyllaceae > Silene > Silene noctiflora. The sequence goes on from VHZZ01000740.1 coordinate 22,097, forward strand.
GACAACCACCCTTCTCACGCCCTTATCTCGCGCGAAAACAGAGCAGGATGTTTCTCTCTGCCGGCAGCCCTTCTGCCGGCCAACCGGCCACCACACACACCCTACCTTCATTCCCTTCCTTGCTTCAAAGTTCTCATTGCCGGCCAAGCAACCGGCGGCCGCCAAACCGGCTCCTAGCTTCCCACTTATTCATTACACGCATAAAGCACACCCTATGTTTCCCCTTCCGGTGCACCGGCCTCCGGCCACCCTACTCCCACGCTCACCCAACCATTTCCTTCCCCTTGCTTCATGTTAATCGGCACCAGTGGCCAGGGCGGCGGCCGGCCACCTGGCTGGAAGCCACGCATCAGCAAAAAGCCCCTCTCCCTCTTCTCTATATATAAACACTCTATACTTAGTTTTTTTTATGCAATTTTTAGTCTAGTTTTTAGTCTAGGTTTTAATAGTTCATTTTCTCAACCCTCTTATAA